>CM076569.1:335531797-335760418 GCA_034641835.2 Pinus albicaulis
AAAGTGAAAAACAAGTTTGGTTATAATTGTTCAAGGAAGTGATATCCCCTATAATGATTTACCAATCTCGAAACTTTAAAAGCAAATTGAAATTACAATGACAAAAGAAAGTAAACTGCTGAAATGGAAAGTGTTGTTAATCTAATGAATCAAAACAAGAAACTAGTGAATATGAAATCTAAACTATTCTTGCTGCCAACTGAACACAAAAGAAACTACGCTTATGGAAATTCAAAATTGCAATGAAAGAAATCTAAATCAGATTACATCAATTCATATTCTGACCCTTCATCATTAGACCAGCTATGACTTGCGGAAGTAATCATAAACAACTTGTGTAACTGATATTTAATTTGCAGAAAGTAAACTAATACTATACCATACACACATGATTCAATCCCTCGCCATCAGTCCAGCTGTGGCTTTCGGAGGCAATTGAAGATGTCATACATGATTCAATATATCTAAGTTTGCGGATAAGAAACTAATACTAAACTACACACTTCATCATGCCTCCTCACCATCAAAATTCACCTGGGTTTGAGAAACCGAAGACGCTATGAGCAAATTAATATATTCAATTTTGGTGTAGTATGAAACTAATACTAAACTACACATCTCACTGATGGCAACAATTATCACCAAATATGGTTTTGGAGGTAGTCAAGACACTATGAGACTAATATATTCCACTCTTAACTACCGAACGATAAACAAAATCAAGGGCACAAGACAAAACCGAGTGTTAGTAAACAAAGACCGTGGAAAGAAAATCAGTGCTAATACGCTCATATCAATAGCAAAAATACTATGTAGGTAATGCTCTGTCATTTTACCTAAAACCCGCACAAGAAAACTGATCAGTATTTTAACAATCATAAAAACATAAAAGACAGGAATGCAATGGAAATTACAGAAATGTATGAACAGAAATAAAACAACTATGAAATATGAACATGTAATGGGTTATGATACAATGACTACTTAAATAAATGAAATGAAAAATATATACATTAATACACAGAACCTCGGCTGAGCAGAGGCCCTCTACGCAGCTCTGGTATGATCTTCAAACACGAATTAAGTTATGAAACAGAGTTTTTCACATTAAAAAGAAAGTCATTACAGGCTGGTGGTATTACGGCTCAAGGCAGCATAATCACCACATAACAGAGTACGCACATCAACTTAACAGATATATCAACTTAACAACTATCAACTCACATTCACTAACTCTACGTGCGTATGCAAACGCTCTTTATAAAGCAATAAAATGTAACTGTCTCCTGAAGTTTATGATAGCAGCCAGCACGTAGACCACTAAGGCCACGGATTTAGGAGTATGGCCATGTTGGAGAACGGATCTATGGAAGGTGGGCGCTTAAATTAACCCACTTGCACGATGTTACTAATCAGAAGTTTGGAAACTACGATGGATGTTTTTGCTTTTCTTTATGTTATTTAAACGTAGTCTAATTTATTATTAGAATTTATAAATGACTTCCAATTTGGATGGCTTGACCGCGTTTTTCCCTCGATTTCCAATTTATTTAAACCAATAGACACTGCAACCATGTCCTTGTCATTCCTAGCCTCGCCCATGTGGCTAGTTTCTTTCAAGGACACCGTAACATTGATTTTAATAAAATAGTCGCTCAGAGGAAATCATGAAAGTGACAAGTTTCCGGCACTGTATGAAAAAAATCTAAATCAAATAGAAAACACACAAAAATAATTAAAAACCCTGTTAGATACCCTTTTGCACATGATATTTGACAATTTTGGAGGTTTAGGTGAGTGAAAGAGATATGGAAAAGTGTATGGAAGAGAGACAAATTAGGGACTCAACATACCCCCACTGTGAAGGTGTTGCATGTCCTCATGCAACCAAAATTTTGACACTCTTTGTTCAATTCATGTGCCTTGATACTTCAGCCAACACATCTAACCCCCTTCTCTTCTTCTTTGGTACTGCCATCATTCTGGGTTTCTTCATGAGGCACCCGAATTTGATATTCACAAGTGCTCTGCTCAATTTTTGGCATTTCCTTTTTAGCTTCTTATTTTTCTTTTGCCAAATACCCAAATGTAACATAGTATTGTCATGGATAATCTTGTCCATTTTGCCTTGCTCTTTGAGTGTTTCATTTTCATTTTTGATATGCCGATTCAAAAGCTCAAGCTCAAAAATCTCCTGTTTTAATGACTGAACCAAATTATCCTGCAATGTAGGAGGCTGAATAGAAGAGGTGCTTGGACCTGTGGCTGCCTTCTCCAGGGATTCTATATAGTCATAGACCTCCTGTTGTTTGGGGTCTACTTCCGGTGTCTTTTTCATTGGACTGTCCTCAAAATGCTGCAAGGGAGAATTATGTTCAAAATTTGGCTGAGGAGAACTTTCATCAATATTTTGCTGAGAATAAGATGGAGTACGCTCATTGTCTTATTGGGAGTGAAAGGAGTCAGGTTCACTAACTGACTGAAATGGACTATGGTCAGTTGGAGACTGTTCAGATGTCTCCTCACCCAAATCAATGAAATGAGGACCTCTAATTTGTGTTTTTCTCAGTTTTCCCTTAAGCCCGCTGCTTCTCCTCACATGCTGTGGTACACTACCCTTTTGTTCTTGTTTTCCTGTTTTTGCCTTCTTGGATAGAGATGACTGTTTTTGAAGAAAAATTAATCTCTCCGATAGAATTTGGTGATCTTCTTCTTCAGAAGAAGAAGTTTTATGGACAGCCTCAACAATTTCTTTCCCTTTTGATATTATTGGCTTCTTAGTTTTGATTTCCTTCTTCTTCCTTTTTACCAATCTCTCTTCTCTATCATTTTTCTTCATAGTAATAGTAGAAGTATCTTGGATTTCATCTACTGTTCTTTTCCTTCTACTTTTTTTTGCTGTGCTAGCTGCGGGAACTTCCTGTGTAGGAGCAACTTGGGTTTCAACATCCATTTTCTTTCTTCTACTCCTCCTAATTGGATTACCTTCAGGAATTTCCTGAGGTTCTTCAAAGAAGTTTCTTACTAAGAATTGTTCCCATGTATCTTTTCTTTCTTTTAGCTCCTTTTCAATCAAAATTTTTATAAGCCCATGATGATATAAATGAGGCTCTACATCTCCTAGGTGTTTTTGCACAGTCACAGCCATTTTCTTCAAGCTATTGAATAGGAAATAAGGAAGATTGAGAGTTTGGCTTTCAAGGAAATTCATCAATATCCTAGTATGATACATGTACATAGAGCCAAAGCGGCCTTCACATGTGATAAATTTCTGAACAATGAGTAATAAAGTGGCCCATTCATCTTTTATTGCATGCACTGGAATTCCTCTTTTGAAAACAGTGATATCCATACCTTGATTTCGGAGGATTGTTCTCCATGCCTCATCACTGATACTTTTGTTTTTGAACCAACGTTCTCCTTCCTGAAGAAGCTCTGTGGCTGCTGCTATTGATGCTTCATTAACCAAAAACTTGAGGTCTCCTACTTCTGCTTCCGAGCCATCAAATGATCTTGCAAACGCTTTGGTAACTTCTCTGTGGTAACCCCGGAATTTCTGAATAAAACGCAGCCATTTAGCTTTTCTCAACATCTCTTTTTCTTGTGGAAATCCCTCTATGAACTTCGGTCCTTCCGGCTCTGCCCTTAATAATTTTCCCATTTTACTTCTCTGTGCTTCACAGCTTGCCTCTGTGAGGGTTTTAAGCGGAAGTGGAACGATGGAATACACGGAGTCGAGCACAATGCCGTGGGGATGTTATCACAAAACGGAAATGAGCACCATACACAGAATGGAATAAGACTGTGGGTGAATATACGAGAATGAGAGTGAGTAAAAGGAACGGAATGGAGTGAAACAGGGAATGAGAATGAGTAGAGTGAGGTTTTGTAAACACGATAGAGAAACGACAAAGAAGTTAACAAAGCATAATGCATTCAGCCGCATTTTGAATTTTTGGTGGCTGTGTCATAAATATGAACACGTTTCAATCAATGATTATGGAGTTATGCGGCTTGTAAGAGTCCTTTGTCAACTCAAATACGTATCATTATCTTCGGTGGGCTATTTGAACATGAGTAAGAGCCGGAATTTCAATAATGAAGCCGTTTGTGAATAAATGCAAGAGGATAACATAGAGATCGTGGAGGGTTACGGACTGTCAATATAATCATTGCGCATTATGGGTAGAGCTCATAGTTTAAAATTACATAAAAATGTGTCTTTTATACTATTTGAAATAAACTTTATTCATACCTTTGGAATCCTTGCTTTTGCCCTTGGTCTTCAACTGATTGATCTTCATTAGTGTCTTGAATGTTCCATTGATCCTCTCCTGCATTTTATTTCATGATTTTATGAAAACAACAACTAACTGTACATTCTTTTTGAAAAACAGAGTAGTAGTAGCTGCGGAATCTGCTCCTGGCTGCGGAAACTGGAGTCAGCTGCGGAAACAGATGTCAGCTGCGGAAACTGACACAGCTATTACTTGGCTGAAATAGAAATGAACAAATGACAAATGACCAGGTGGAAATGGTCATAAGAAGATTTTTATTGATGGAATGGATGAGATGAAGTGGAATGAAGTGAAATGAAATGAAATGAAATGAAATGAAGCGGAATGAAATGGAGTGGGTGGTGAGATAAAATGAAATAAAAGACAGAATTTTTTTTTGGAAAATATAGAGTGTCAGGTGTCCCTGATTTTCACCCCATATTTTCTGTATAAGACTGCCAATCGATGATTGGTTTTCAGGCTTATACCATTTTTTTTTTCTCTTTTTTTTTCTTTTTTTTTTCTTTTTTTTTTTTTAACTTGAAAAACAAAAACTAGCTTGGTAGAGAAGAAGGATTCTTCTGTACCAGCCTGATTGCAGAACTTTCTTGAAACAACTTGACAAAATACTCTTTAGAGAGTGGCTTATGATAAACTTTCAATCTATGGCCATTCACTAAAAGAGGAGTTTGAAACTCATCAATGGTCTTGATTCTTACAGCTCCATTGTTAAAGACCTTGTCAATCTCATATGGTCCAAGCCAATGAGTCTCAAATTTCCCTTGAAAGTCTTTAAACTTGGAGTCAAATAACAATGCCCAATCTCCTTCTTGAAACTTCTTCTCTTTGATATATTTGTCATGCCACTTAGTTCTTTGATATTGAACTAGATCGGTTCTTAGAATTGCTTCTTGTCTGATCTCATCTAGCTCATTCAACTGCTCCATTCTATGCTTTTGAGCTTATGATAAGTCCATTCCCAACTGAACTGCTATCTTGAAGGTCTTGACTTGGAACTCAATGGGGAACAAGACTTCTTTCCCATAAACAAGTTCATAGGGAGAATGTCCCGTTGTATTCCTCCATGTAGTTCTGTAGGCCCACAAGGCTTCTGGAAGCCTTTCTGCCCAATCTCTTCTATGTAGATGAACAGTTTTGGTGATGATATTTTCAAGAACTTTGTTTGTGGACTCCACTTGACCATTTGCTTGTGGATGGTAAGGAGTAGATTTTCTGTGCTTGATTTTGTATTCTTCCATCAACTTCTCCACCAAATTTGATGTGAATTGGCTCCCCTGATCTGTTACAATTTCTCTTGGAACACCAAAGCGAGTAAAAATATCCTCATAAAGAAAATGAACAACCGAATTTTCAGTAGCAGATACTAATGCTTTAGCTTCTACCCATTTAGTAACATAATCAGTGCAAACCAATATATACTTCTTTTGCTTAGATGGTGGATTAATAGGTCCAATGAAATCTAAAGCCCATTTTTCAAAGGGTTCAATGAGTACCTGTGTTTGCAATGGAATTTCATTTGAAAGGGTAGGTTTCCCTACTCTTTGGCAGCTATCACACCTTTTGACATATTGTTTTGCATCTTTGAAGAGGGAAGGCCAATAATATCCCAAAGAAAGAATTTTATAGGCCGTCCTTTTGTCTGCAAAGTGTCCGCCGCATGGTTCATCATGACATGCCTTAAGAATATCAGGCATTTCATCTTCCCTGACACATCTTCTGATCACAAGATCTGGCCCTGTTTTAAACAATTCGTTAGAAATCCATGAATATCTTGAACTCTCCTGAATAATTTTTCGTTTTTCTCTTCGAAATAAATGTGAAGGTAGTTTCCCTGTAACCAAATAGTTAGCAATATCTGCATACCAAGGGGTCTTAATAGTTACTGCAAACAAATATTCATCAGGAAACTTATCTTCTACAGGAGAATCTTCTTTAGTATTTTGAATTCTAGACAAGAAATCAGCTACTGTACTCTGTTTTCCTGGTCTATCTAACACAGTAATATTGAATTCTTGCAAAAGTAAAAGCTATCTTGTCACTCTGCCATTAGTAACAGGTTTGTTCATTAAATATCTAATTGCAGAATGGTCAGTATGAATAAAAGTTTCATAGCCTGTTATGTAATGTCTAAACTTATTAATTGCATGAACAACAGTTAAAAACTCTTTTTCAGTCACAGTATAGTTCAACTCTGTGGGAGTCAAATTTTTACTGGTATAATAAATGGCATAAGGAACTAAATCTTTTTGACCCAACACAGCTCCTAGAGCTGTATCTGAAGCATCCGTAGAAATATGGAAAGGGAGTTTCCAATTTGGTCCTCTCAAGATAGGTGCTTCGGATATTCTTGTTTTCAAAGTTTCAAAAGCTGATTGACAATCAGGATCCCATTTAAATTCACAGTCTTTTGTAAGCAATTTGAAGAGTGGAGATGCTATTTTAGTGAAGTTTTCTATAAATCTTCTATAGTAACCAGTAAATCCTAGAAAACTTTTAACATCTCTTTGACAATTTGGAATAGGTAACTTGGAGATGACTTCAACTTTTGATCTATCAACCTTAATCCCATCTCCTGAAATATGATGTCCTAAAACAATCCCTTCAGTGAACATCATAAAGCATTTTTCATGGCTTAATGAAAGGTTTGTTTCTTTACATCTTATGAGAACTTTTTCCAAATTTTCTAATGCCTCTTCAAATGAATTACCACAAACTGTAAAATCATCCATATAAACCTCTACACAATCATGGATTAGATCAGAAAAAATTCCTAGTACTGCTCTTTGGAATGTTGCTGGTGCATTACATAACCCAAAAGGAAGCACTCGGTAGGCGAAAGTTCCCCATGGACAAGTAAATGTGGTCTTATCTTGATCTTCAGGTGCTACCTGAATTTGATTATAGCCACTAAAACCATCCAAAAATGAAAAGTACTTTTTACCCGCTAATGTATCTAATACCTGATCAATAAAAGGCAAAGGAAAGTGATCCTTCAAAGTTGCTTTGTTCAATTCCCTGTAATCAATGCATACCCTCCATTTACCATTCTTTTTAGGTACTATAACCAAAGGAGAAACCCATCGGCTATCTGAAATTGGATAAATGAAGTTTACATTGAGAAGTTTTCGGAGCTCTTCTTTCACTATCTCCCTAAGATTTGGATTCATCCTTCTTTGAGGTTGTCTGATTGGTCTACTGTTTTCCTCAATACAGATATGATGGATGCAAGTCTTAGGATCAATACCCTTCATGTCAGTATACTCCCATGCAAATGCAGTAGAATGTTTTTGCAAGATTCTGGTTAGTTCTTCTTGTTGTGACTTCTCTAGATGTTTGTTGATATTTAATGTCTTTTCTGGAAAAATCTCAAAAACAGAATTACCAAATTCTTCCATAGAGTAAAGAGACATTTGTCTTGATGATAAATATTCTATGTCAGATTCCAACTGAAATTGTGTGGGGTCATATTCTGAAGTTAATTCAAAATTTTCTAATGTGTTCAGAATTTGACTATCCTCACTAATCTCAGAAATGGTAAAGACAGGTTGTATAGTGTTCTCATCATCGACCCATTCATTGTCTCCTATTTCTATAATTGCTCTTGCGGGAGGATACAAATTGAATTTCTTTGTCGAATTACCATTAGAAATGTACATGTCTCCAGATCTACAACTAATAAAAGCATCAGCTGTGGCCAGCCAAGGTCTTCCTAAGATAATTGGATGTCCTCCTAGATTACTTTTGGGAGTCAAAATCATAAAGTCTACTGGATATTCTCAAGAATCTAAGGAGACTGAAATATCTTCTAATACACCATCTGGTTTAATAACCGATCGATCTGCAAGTTGCAATAAAGTAGGTGTAAAAAGAAGGTTAGGAAGTTTTAACTGTTCCATAGTCTGTCTACTCATAATGTTGATAGCAACCCCTAAGTCAATCAATGTATTTGGAATTTCTATCCCATTTATATGTGTCTTGACAATTGGACTTCCTGGATCTACATACTTCTGCATGGTAATTTTTCCCATCATAATGTCTGCAATCTTTCCTACCAGGTGGATTCTTCTTGTGTCCTTTAGCTTCCTTCCTGGTCTTTTGAAACTCAACTCCTTTATGGTTTTTGCTAGAATAGGAATTTCTCGAATGGTTTGTAGCAATGGAATCTTGATACAAACATTCTTCAATTCATCTAGAAAGTCATAGTTAGGCAACAAGATTTGTTTTTCCACCCCCTTATCAATTTGTAGTCTTTCCGGAAAAGGAGGTGTAGATAAAGATACAGGTTGCTCAACTATAGGAGTTGTGGATGTTAGCTTTTCTTTTTCTTTTTGAATTTTTGAATTTTGAAGAGATTCTTCCTCAGAACCTTTATTGACTTGAAGAGAGTCCTCCTCAAAGGTATCTTGCTCTTGAATGTCTATAGAAGGTTTTTCTAAAACTCTACCAGATCTGAGTTGTACATCGTTGAGAGGAACAATCATATAGGTAGGAAATTGTTGTCCTTCTACCATATAAGTAGTTTGAGGATTCTGATTGTTAGGATTTGGCAGTGGCTGAGCTGGAAGTTGATTTGTCTTTTGTTGGTATGGGAGCATGAGTTGAGGATTTGTATTTTGTTGAGAAGGTTGATGTTGTGGAAATGGAAATGAAAGTTGTTGTGGATTTTGGCTTGGAAATTGTGGAGCTTGTTGGTTTTGAAAAGATGGAGGATATTGATAAAATTGAGCAAATCTCCCATAAGGATTTTGCATCCCTTGTACCCATGGCTGATATGAGTTTTGATGTTGGGGCCAAGGTTGTTGCCAAGGAGTCCAATTTGGTGGGGCTTGAAGATTCATAGGGTTATTAAACCCTTGAGATTGTTGTCCCTGCCAAGGTCTCCTTGCGACAAAACAGAGAGATTCTATTGAATTTGGATCTTCTTGAAAAACAACTTTGAGTCCAGGGATTGAAGGACAATCCTTGATTTCATGATTTTCCGAGCAAATCATACATGTTTCTACAACTTTTGCATCCAAGGGACATTCCCTTAAAGCATGTTTCTTTCTACATTTCGGACAAAAGATGGCTAAAGCATCTGTTTCTGCTTTCTGCTTGTTTTGGATTTTAAGGGTGTCTAGTTGTTCACTAAGACCCCCTAAGATAACAGTTTTAAACTCATCAAGCATATTACCAATCTCTTCCCTACTTACTGATCCATTTGCATATTTGTTAGCCCTAATAAGAGAAGAATCCCTAGGCCCTTTTCCAGTTTTAGATCTTCCCCTTGAGAATTGGATACATAGTTCTGTTATATCATGAAATGGGAGTTGAGAAATGTCTCCTTTACCCATCATGTTTAAAATGTCTATCCATTCATCTCGAATGGCTTTTAATAGGAGGGCTTTCAAGGTTTCATTATCTAAGTTGCTCATCTTTGCTCTTTTCAAGTTGTATTGAAATATTTCAATTAAGTCTTCCAAATTTTCATCTTCTTTTTGCATCATTTTGAATACCTCATCCTTATGATTGGTGGGCATACAATAGTCCAAGTATCTATCCAAAAATGTTTGTTTCATATCATTCCAAGTCTTGATAGATTGAGTGGCTAATCCCATGAACCATTTCAAAGCAGATCCCTTCAAAGTTGAAGGAAATAGTTTGAGTTTTTGAGAATCTTCCATATAGTCATAAGTTCTGCACACTACTTCAAACTCAAACAGAAATGTTTCAGGATCCTCACTTCGTAATCCATAAAAGTTAGGGAGAACAGATGGTGAAATATTTTTCATTGTTGCATGAGTTTCCTCATCAACTATAGGGAATCCAAGAAAATCGTCCCTATTTCTACCATTATTTCCTTCACCATTGTTATCTTCATTATCTCCTCCTCCTCTACCTCCACCTCTATTTATTACTTCCTCTGCCATGATAGTTTCTTTAGAGTCCTTATAGTCCTCTAGTTCTTCTATAAAGGAAGGATGAGAGAAAGTTTCTTTGTTTTCTAAGTAGGCTTTAGTAGGTGGTGTAGGAGAATCCTCTAATTCAGCTGTTCTTTGGCTTCCAAAAATCTTAAGGCTAGGGGTAGATGATGGTAAATCTGGTCTATGCCTTGAAGAAGATGGAGTTGTAAAAATCGAACTCTTGGCTTTAGCTATAAACCTTCTCCTAGAATCTCTTGCTCTATGCATGTCATTTTTTTATATTTTTTTAATAAAAGTTGGGCTAATAATTCTCTTTCTGATCTTCCAGATCACACTAGGTGCAAGAAGAGAGCATACTTAAGAAATTACTAAACCAATAACTCTCTTTTCTGATCCTCTAGATCACACTAGGTGCAAGAGGAGAGAATACTTCAAGAAGTTATCAAGTTTTCCCTTCTTTTATGATTTTATGTGTTTTTTTTTTTAAGAAATTGGCTACCTAGTTACACTTCCCCGGCAACGGCGCCAAAATGTTTGGTCAATTTAGTGTGTCCTAAATTGCTGCATTTAATTGTCAATCCAGGAATCGTAAGCTGATGAAGTGCGGCGCACTATATGTGCAAGATAACCTCTTTCTTAACTTTTTGTCGTTTATGGTCTTTCTAAGGTGAAATGGAAATTCTAAAGTGAAAAACAAGCTTGGTTATAATTGTTCAAGGAAGTGATATCCCCTATAATGATTTACCAATCTCGAAACTTTTAAAAGCAAATTGAAATTACAAATGACAAAAGAAAGTAAACTGCTGAAATGGAAAGTGCTGTTAATCTAATGAATCAAAACAAGAAACTAGTGAATATGAAAACTAAACTATTCTTGCTGCCAACTGAACACAAAAGAAACTACGCTTATGGAAATTTAAAATTGCAATGAAAGAAATCTAAATCAGATTACATCAATTCATTTTCTGACCCTTCATCATTAGACCAGCTATGACTTGCGGAAGTAATCATAAACAACTTGTGTAATTGATATTTAATTTGCAGAAAGTAAACTAATACTAAACCATACACACATGATTCAATCCCTCGCCATCAGTCCAGCTGTGGCTTTCGGAGGCAATTGAAGATGTCATACATGATTCAATATATTTAAGTTTGCGGAAAAGAAACTAATACTAAACTACACACTTTATCATGCAGCCCCTCACCATCAGTCCAGCTGTGGCTTTCGGAGGAAACTGAAGACGCTATGAGCAGCTTAATATATCTAATTTTGCAGAAAGGAAACTAATACTAAACTACACATCTCATCATGCAGCCCCTCACCATCAGTCCAGCTGTGGCTTTCGGAGGTAGCTGAAGACACTATGAGTAGCTTAATATGTCTAATTTTAACTACTGAATCAGATAAGCAAAACTGAAGTGCACAAGACAAGACTGAAGTTAAACAAAGACCGTGGAAAGAAAACTAGCAGCAGAATAATGTCAGTTTCATATCATTAGCAAAAATACTATGAAAATGCCCCGGGCTGTCTACCTAAAACCTGCACAAGAAAACTGATCAGTGTTTTAACAATCATAAAAACATAAAAGACAGGAATGCAATGGAAATTACAGAAATGTATGAACAGAAATAAAACAACTATGAAATATGAACATGTAATGGTTTATGATACAATGATTACTTAAAGAAATGAAATGAAAAATATATACATTAATACACAGAACCTCGGCTGAGCAGGGGCCCTCTACGCAGCTCTGGTATGATCTTCAAACACGAATTAAGTTATGAAACAGAGTTCTTCACATTAAAAAGAAAGTCATTATAGGCTGGTGGTATTACGGCTCAAGGCAGCGTAATCACCACATAACAGAGTACGCACATCAACTTAACAACTAACAACTATCAACTCACATTCACTAACTCTACGTGCGTATGCAAACGCTCTTTATAAAGCAATAAAATGTAACTGTTTCCTGAAGTTTATGATAGCAGCCAACACGTAGACCACGAAGGCCACGGATTTAGAAGTATGGCCATGTTTGGGAAACGGATCTATGGAAGGTGGGCGCTTAAATTCAACCTAACTTTACGATAAGTCACTAACTCTTAAGTTTCTGAAACGGCCGTATGGATGTTTCTATGCCACGAAACAGAGTCCAGTCGACATAGAACTCCACAGTTGACTTCCACGTGGATGGCTTTGACCGCGGCTTTCCTTGACGAATTTACTTGAACCAATAGGACACGAACCATGTCCTTGTCATTCCTAGCCTGCCCATGTGGCTAGTTTCCTTCGTTGACACCTGTAATATTGATTTCCACAAAATAGTCTATTTTTTCTATGTTTGGTATACATGGTCCCCTAGCCCCTATGAAATTACGTCCTAACCCCCCTTCTCATTCTCTAATCCTTGCACCTCTGAATTATACCGGCCTTTAGCGATCCGTAGCACTTCGCGAACTCCGGCGAATCTAGCGAACTTTCGAGCAATGCAAGTATCTTAACAGTAATATTAAAGTACATAGAGTAATAACACTTAATGCGGAAATCCAAATGAAAGTTGCTCTCTCTCTTTATTCAGAATGCTTCATAATCAGATTACAATATGCATTCAGTCTCTGTATCAGAGATTGACTGTCTCGGATTTTACTGGACTTTTGATACTCACGAATGAGTGATCTTTACCAGAGGCTTCCTGGCCGATGAACAGACTCTGTCTCAGAGCTTATGACTTATAGCACACAAACATAAAATATCCAGACTCACACTAATGAACTGGCCACTTTAGGTTCTGATGTCTGCCGAGCACGCACACTCGCAGGCTTCTCAGTTCAACCTATGGACTGTGAGTAAGAACTCCGTGATGCAAGCAGATCACGAAGATGGCGCAGACGCAGAGCAGGGAGAGAATACTCGAACTCAAACACAACACACAAGACTCCAATAACCGGTGCCTACAAATGAGCCTAACCTCTCCTTATATAGGAATGAGAGGGGGACAAACATTACTATGCACCGTCCGATTATTGACACTTGGCAGAAGATCATCGTTTTCGGGTAACACCAAGAGGTGACATCCGCACGGAGATCTGTCATACCGACAAACTAAAGTGCTAGTGCTAGTGGATACACTATGGATACCTTACAAAGGCCCACGAGGAATCAAACTTTATTGATTACACATTGGATACTTTTCGGACGAAGGAAAAGTCCAAGAGAAAAGCTTCGTCACTATACACCCGTGATTAGGGATCATTATTTACACAGGGAAAACCTTTTATGAGTGGGGCTCCCGAGGACCACTTGTACTGGTTTCTGCTGCAGGCTCATCAAGAATCTTTATGCCCGGATATCTTAGATGATAGAACTCGTCATCCCAAGCCTTTGTGTATATCCTTCGAACGATCATGGGCTTGTTGAGTACTATTTGATGTTTGATCTTTGTCATGACCAACCACTGATAGTGCATTTGCATATGCATCTTTAAAATAGGATTTCCTAACAATTTATGCTCCAGACTACCGATTTCTCCAACTGTTTTACAGGGGTAGTGAAAACATTCACCAGCTGGTCCTGCAAGACAATCATCACAAAATAATCTATGGTATGATTCATAAAAGTTAGGATACATGCTATAAGGACTTAGACCATAATGATACCACCAGGTAGTTAACCAATGAATCTGTGATTCTTTCCCATTAATCCATGAAGGGGCAAATTTTAACTTGGTGTAATGGGTTTCTTCTGGTCCATCTTTATTAAGTAAATCCCACCACAGTCTCTCATAACCTGCAAAATTGTAAACAGTGTCAGGAAATAAAAGCTTTGGATCATCATGCGGCCATGAAATGAACTTGCCATGGGTGTATGGGCCGATTTTTCTGACTCTGTTTATTACAAAGGATTTGTAATATTCTTTGGATCTGTCACTGCCTCCAGTACTAATGACAAACAGATCCCAAAAATCTTTTGAAAGTGACCTCTCAGCTTCATGTGAAGCTGCCATGCTGTGTGAATACATCATTTCATGTATCCACCGGTTTCCCTTTGGGTACACTTTCCTTCCTGGTACCAAGTGCTGCAAATCAGTATGGTTTTGCAAATTCCCATCAAGCACTTGGGTGTTACGGAGGATCCAAGTTGGCCTCCACTTTTCTGCATACACAGGCCATGGCTCATCATCTGCAATGTATCTGAGCTCCTCTCTTTTATAGGCCTGATTCCACTCTGTCAAAATGACCATGCAATGAAGCTGCAACTTTTCTTCAGGGTCATTCTCATGTTCTTGTTGCTGGATGTATTCCCTGCATAAGAAATCTGGAATACAATTGTCAGAACCTCTAATATGTTCAACCTTAAAACTGAAATATGCAAAGAGAGCTTGCCATTGTGCAAACTTTGCATCTTCTGGGTTCTTGATTTCCTTGGTCAGCACTTTCTCCAGTGCCTTGGCATCTGTTCTAAGCAGGAAATATTTATTAGCCAAATGCACAGAAAACTTCTTCATACAATACCAGGCTGCTTTTACCTCTTTTTCTATAGGAGCATAGTTTTTCTCAGCTTTTCTCCAAACTCCTGAGACAAACAGAACAACCTGTTCTTTTTCTTTTGGATCGTCTTCTGTAGGCTTTTGTTTTAGCACACCTCCCCAACCAATGTTACTGGCATCTGTTTCAACAATCTTATAAAAGTTATCATCAGCAACATATAATATGGGCAGATTCTTAACCTTAGACTTGATTTCTCTGACTGCTTGGGTGTGCTTGTCAGTCCAAGGCTTTGGGTTCTTTCTCAGTCTCTGGTTCAGCAGAGATCTGTCAATGGCACAGTCAGGATAAAAATTTCTCACGTAATTGAGGCAACCCAAAAACCTCTGCAACTAGGTTTTATCAATGATGACATCTGGGAACTTATCTGCAAACTCCAGTGCATGTTTTTGCAGAGCAATCTGGCCATTTTCTATTTCATGTCCTAAGAATTTAATCTTAGTTTTACATAATTCCATTTTCTTTTTACTTAGGACAAGACCATTTCTTTTGACCAATTTCATAAAGATTTTCAAATGTCTGAAATGGTCATTCAAGTTCTTTGAAAATATTAGCAGATCATCTATATAAGCTAGCAACCATTCTTCATAAGGTTTAAAAATAGAATCCATTACCTTTTGGAATTTTGATGGTGCATGCTTCAGTCCAAAAGGCATCACGTTCCATTCATAATGTCCATGAGGGACACTGAATGCAGTCTTCCATCTGTCACCTTCTGCAATGGCAACCTGCCAGAAGCCAGACTTCAAATCAAATTTGGAAAACACCTTAGCTCCTGAAATTCTTCTTATCAGATCACCTTTGTGAGGGATCGGATAGGTGTCATCTGCTAATACATTATTCAGAGGCTTATAATTGATCACCAATCTTGGAACTCCTCTGACTTGTTCGCTTCTCTTATTTACGTAGAATCCATAGCAGTTCCATGGGCTACTGGATTCTCTGATCAACTTCTTCTGTAGAAGCTGCTCAATCTCAATCTGACAATGTTGTCGGTTATGGACAGACATAGGGATACTTCTTGACTTACAAGGCTTGCCAGTATATCCCTCCTTTTAAGGCAACTCAATGCTATGCTGCTTCCTATGCCAGAAGGCATTCGGCTCTTCAGAGCAGCATGTTTCTTCAAATTCTTTTTGAATATCAGCAATCTTCTTTTGAACATCTGGAGAGCTTAATTGTTCTTCCACTCTGATAGTCTCCTTGTGATCTTTAAGCTCAACCAGGCTTTTCTCTACTGCCTGAAGTTTCTTTTCTTTTTCTTTGATTACCTGCACCATGGGTGAGATTCTATTTCTGGAAACATATGGCAATTCAAATCTTCTACTAGAAACAGTAATAAATATTCCTGCAGATCCATCAGGAAATCTAAAAGACCCATGTGGTTCTACTGCTGCTAAAAAGACATTACCCAAAATGCAATCAACAGGGATGTCTGATACTGCTAAGGATATTTTTACACATTTGGAATCAAAACAGACAGTAGCTCTAGAAACTTCAAACTTTAATTGCTTCATCCCTAGGCCATGGACTTCTTTTTCTGCTGTAGTCCAATATCTTGAAGGGATGATATGTTTAGAAATCAGGTTAAGATCTGAACCAGAATCAACTAAAGCAATAACCTGATAAACATGACCAGCAACAGAAAGATTTACCAGTATATGGTGCTGCTGATACTGAACTGCAAGGACTTGCATGTCCCCGATTTCACTGAAGCCTGATGAAAAAAATTGGCCTGATGCAGTTTGGACTTCAGTGTGAGGCTGAGTGTGCAAAATATAATTGTTCGGCTTTTTAGACACAACTGCTGATGGGGAAGCCGACTGATTGTTCTGAGCTTTCAGAACAGCAAGTTCATTCTTAATATTGCGCACTTCAGTTTTTAACTCATGTATCTCCTTATTCACCTCCCCCAAAGTGAGGCCACGAGCTTTGTTATGCTGTTGGAGATACGATTTGGTATTCCGGTCATAAGAAGCTTCAACAAAATGTGGCTTCTTAGACGAAGAAGAACTGGAGGAAGAACCAGGAAGATTCTTCATGTATGCAGAAAGGAGAGCATTTTTCAAATCTCCTTCATCCATGGCTCGAATTTGGGCAAAAACTTTGAGATCATCATCGGTTTGGGCCATGAGGACATGAGGTGGATCTTCCACAGCTGAGGAATAAGAAGACTCAGAATCAGACTCAGAAGAATCACATTTACAAGCATCTGGGTCTGAGCATTGGCAGTACATATTGACTTGCTCTTCAGAAGAGGAAGAAGAGTAGTCATCGGACGAAGAGCTTTCAGAAATGGCATGCTGTTGTATGGACAAGCGACGACCTGGATAGGATGGACATTCAGAAATCCTATGAGAGGTAGACTTACAATAGGCACAGGCGTCGGGATCTTGCTTGACAGTGGTCTGGGAGGTAGAAGGCTGTTTATTCTTAGCATACCTTGCAGACTTTTTACCTAGACCTCTTTTTGACTCTAAAGCAGTAGGACACATATTAGAAGTATGGCCCTTTTGACCACATAACCAGCATTCAACATCTTGCATTTTGGCCACCTTTGCATCTCTTGGCCGAATATCATGGGGCTGGTAATAATGGGTATTAGGCCTCCATCTGGATTGCCTCTTTGGGGCTCTAGGTCTTCTGTGCTCTTTAGGTCTGCGAAGTTCTCTTCTTTTGGCAGAACTCAGTCTATAAGTAGACTTACTTCTTTTGTAAGCCTTCTTTGCTTGTCTCTTGTGCTTTCTTCTATGCACAAGGGGATCATCCACTGTAATGCCATATTTACTGCAAAAAGATTTTGTACCAGGAAGTCTGTTCAACTTATCAATAGACTTCTGCATCTTTGACCTGGTACACAAAGAAATCAAAACTTTTGTTATGATGCCATAAAAATCTCCCCATACATAAGTCTCCATTGGCAAAGGGAAGGCATCTTCCATTTTCAAAATGTCTACTAGCTTTGAAGGCAGAGCTGCTAGATAGACTTGCTTCCATAATAAATTTCTGGGATCCTTAACCCAGAATATTCTTTGAATCCAATCTCTATGGAAGTCTTCATACTGATTAATGTTGTTGCATTTTAGATTCATCAGAATCATTTCATGCTTATCTGCAGCAACATATTCCAATCCACAAAAATGCTCCTGGATCAATGCTGTGAGAGCACCGATCATATTGCTCTGTGCAGTGCCATCAGGGTTGAACATGATGTCACCCTGTTCATCCTTTAGAATCTCTTTCTCCATTCTTTCAATCAACGCAGGAGAAGATTCTAATTCCCACCATCTAGCCAGTGTGCCAGTAAAACATTGCATGATTGTTTTACAGGCCTCAACTTCATTCTTTCCTTCAACACACATCAGCTTGTACTCAATGATCATTTGATCCAAAATCTGCCTGGTCTGATGTGCAGACATTTTATCTATATTCCACTCCTTATGGCTCCCTTCATGGAACGTTTCTCTTTGTGGAATCTTCCCTGCACCAGCAAGGTCAGGGGGTGCATGTCTGGTATACTGAGTCTCTAAAGGCTCATAGATAGGAAAGACATGGTCTGTAGATTCAGGGTCTTTCATAACTTCTGCTATAGTAATCCTTTCAGAACTTTCTTCTGGCTGTGATTCAGAATTTGACTCTAACACAGGGGTCTGAGACAACTGTGGGACTTCTCTAGGCATGAGATAAGGAAATCTGGAGACAGGAGGAACTGACTCAGGTTTCGGGATCTCATGAGGCACAACACTTTTACCCTTACCAGCAATGAATGACATTGGAATTGGTTTGCTGGCCTTCTTGACATTCAAATTTTCAAACTTTTCAGACAGTTTATAAACAGACTGTCTGGTGGCTAAAGACTGATCTAAAACACTAGTTTCTATCTCATCAAATTTTACAGAAGAATGTTCTGTAATGCTTCTAACTACTTGTAAGTCACACTGTACAGAATTTAGGACTCTATGTACATCATTCACAGAAACTTGAACTGAATCAATTTGGTCTTTGACCAGGGCAGACTTGGCAACATTCTTCTCCAACCCCGTGAGTGCAGTATTGGTCCAGTTTAACTGCTCACTCACCTTCTGAATTTTTCCTTCAGAACTCATTAACGAATTATCATGCTGCACCAAAGGACTAGCATGAGCTGTGTTGGATCCTTCTCCTAACACAATACTTCTGAATGGAGGATATGTGGTGGAGGTTTCAATCTTACTGCCATCAGTTGCAGTCCATGAATGTGAGGAAGATGTAGTAGTATCAGCCATTAATACTACATCATTCTCCATCATTTTCTTCCAGACATAAAATGAAATCCAAACTTGCTTCTCTTCCATATACTCTTTCCATTCTGCTGCAAGCTTTATCTTCTCCTCCTTTGGATAAGCTTTTGCAAAAGCATCGGCTTCAGGATGTGTAAACAAATCCCAATTTACCATCTGCTTCATCCATGCTGCAGGGACTTCATTCTTGGGACATCCATCCATTAGAGTATAAAATTTATGGATTTCTGGGACAGAAGGTCTTTTAGTGCCTGGAGGCAGATCTTTGAATCTGCAATCTGGTATCAACTTATTGCTTTGCTCTATATACCCCAACCCATATTTAGGAGTTCCGGGTGGTCTTGCATTTGTGAACATCTCAGTCAATCTGGGATCTTCTTCTTCAAGAGAGGGAAGAAGATGCATCATTAGGACTCGAGGGTGCTCATCCTCATGTGGGAAAGGAATGTCAGAGCACTTCGGATTAGGACAGGGATTGACAGAAGTACTTGGTGGGGCTTGACCAGTCCTGGGGTTATGATTCCCATGTATGACAGCATAAGCAAGACTTTGTAAGTTGACACTTTGGTGACATTGTGGACATTCTACTTTAACAGGCTGAAAATTAACTATCTGAGCAAACTCAAAAAGAGCTACATGACTACAATTTGAAACAATAGAGCTACAACATGTATCTGTACAATCAGGTGAAATGAATCGAGATGAATTTTTACATTCGGCTTCTATTCTTCTGCGATCTATAGTAGATCTTCTGGGAAAAGACACAGTGGCAAAAGAATGATCTTCGGTGATGTTGGCACTGGTGATTTTTTGGACAGACAGTGGTCGAGGGTTTGGAATAGTCCAGTGTTGGGGAAACTGCAGATCCTCCCACTTGATGGCTTGGTGTTCTATCTTCTGATTTTTTGGATCTGTCATGATAACCACACTGGTTTTAGACTCACTGCTGGGTGCATGGAGTACTGCGGGAAACATTGTGGAAGTATGGCGAAAACAACCACGGAACTGAATAGCGATATTCCTTCTTTTTCTCCTCATGTCAAATCTCGTGGTTTGGATTTGAAGCTGAAGAATATCGGCCAATGTTTCATCAAACACAGACACTGAGAAATTTGGGTAACAGTCAAACCAGAATGGCCCGTTTGATAGTGGAGCCACTATCCCTCCAATTAATGAATCAATGTATTTGTTATGTGTTAAGTCACGGACTGTGGCCAACACATATGCATCGACTCCTGGATGGACCAAAGCATTAATGCCAACTCTCAAGCAACCCAAATGTAAAAACTGGGTTCCCAACTTTTTGGCTTCGGCTTGAAGTTCTTTGGGATTCAAAATGGGGATCAACTGAACTCTTTCACTATTCTCTTCTATACTAGACACAGTCTCCTTTATAGTTATTCTGGTGGCAGCTTTAAGATGCCAGATTCCTAAATCATTATAAACTTCAGAAGGTTTGATATTGGGTAGTACCCATCTAGCTTGGGGCTCAACCTCTTCATATAGGTGATCACACTGATTGATCACACGACTACTACTTGACGCAAACAAATCTCTGAGTGGGTTTTGTTCAGCTCGTTCTTGTTCTTCGAGCTCTCGGAAAGATACAGACTTAGACATTGAGGAATCCATTTCTAAAGATGAAAGAGAGGAAGGAAGACTTTCGGATATTACTCAAGATCTTGAACCAGGCTACAGCGTAGACTTATTGGCTCCGATACCAAATTCTAGCAGAGGCTTCTCAAAAGCTTGCTTGCGGTCGTAAACCAACCGACTTGGCCTTGTCAAGTGTCTCTCAACACTGCTCTATATGAACCCAAGTGTAAACCCAGACGAACCTACTTATGCCCTCACGCTCTCAGCGGCCTAACACACGGCTTCCATGCCTTCAATCGGCCTTTAGCGATCCGTAGCACTTCACGAACTCCGGCGAATCTGGCGAACCTTCAAGCAATGCAAGTATCTTAACAGAACATTTAAAGCACACAGAGTAATAATGCGGAAACTCAAATGAAAGTCTTCTCTCTCTTTATTTATCAAAATACTTCACAATCAGTCAGATTACAATGTCTCTGTATCAGAGATGGACTGTATCGGCATTTACTGGACTTATGATCTTCACGAATGAAGGATCGATACCAGAGGCTTCCTGGCCGAACTACAGACTCTGTCTCAGAGCTTTAAAAACACACAAACATAAATTTACAGACTCACTAACGAAGTGGCCACTTTAGGTTCTCGCCTGTCACATGAACAGATGCGCAGGCTTCTCACTTCACCTAAGGACTGTGAGTTCTCAACTCCGTGATGCGAGCAGATCACCAAGATGGCGCAGACGCAGAGCAGGGAGAGAATACTCGGACTCAAACACAACACAAGACTCAAACAACCAGTGCCTACAAATGAACCTTACCTCTCCTTATATAGGAATGAGAGGGGGACAAACATTACTATGCACCGTCGGATTATTGACACTTGGCAGAAGATCATCGTTTTCGGGTAACACCAAGAGGTGACATCCGCACGGAGATCTGTCATGCCGACAAAATTAAAGTGCAAACATGTGAAATACACTGTGGATACCTTACAAAGGCCCACGAGGAATCAAACTTTATTGATTACACATCGGATGCTTTTCGGACGAAGGAAAAGCCCGAGGGAAAAGCTTCGTCACTATACACCCGTGACTAGGGATCATTATTTACATAGGGAATACCTTTCATGAGTGGGGCTCCCGAGGACCACTTGTACTGGTACTTGCAGATTCTGCAGGATCATCCAAGATTTTGATGCCTGGATATCTGATAGGATAGAACTCATCATCCCATGCTTTTGTGTAGATTCTTCGGACGATCATGGGTTTGTTGAGAACTATCTGGTGCTTGATCTTTGTCATGACCAGCCACTGGTAGTGCATTTGCATATATGACTTCAGTATTGGATTTGTCATTTTGTATTCTAATTCTGTGATTTTTCCAATTGTATCACAAGGATAGTGAAAACATTCACCATACTTAGCATTGCAATCATCACAGAATCTTCTGCAGTATACTTCATAATAATTCGGATCCATACTGAATGGGATAACTCCATAATGAAACCACCAGTTACTTAGCCATGGAACATTTGGTTCTCTTGAATTAATCCAGGTAGGGGCAAACTTTAATTTGGTGTAGTGGGTTTCTTCAGGACCATATTTATTAAGCAAGTCCCACCACAATCTTTCATAACCTACAAAATTATAAACAGTGTCAGGAAATAAAATCTTAGGATCATCATGTGGCCATGAAGTAAATTTTCCGTGAGTGTATGACCCGAGCTTTCTGTCTCTGTTTAGTACAAAGGATTTGTAATAGATTTTGGTTCTGTCACCGCCACCAGTACATATGACAGACAGATCCCAAAAGTCTTGGGAAAGCGACCGCTCTGCTTCCTCTGAAGCTGCCATGCTGTGGTTATACATCATCTCATGTATCCACCTGTTTCCTTTTGGGTACACTTTCCTGCCAGGGACCAAATGCTGTAGATCTGTATGACTCTGTAAATTTCCATCCAGCACTTGGGTGTTCCGGAGGATCCAGGTTGGCCTCCACTTCTCAGCATACACCGGCCAAGGCTCATCATCTGCAATATACTTGAGCTCTTCTCTTTTATAGGCCTGGTTCCATTCTGTTAGAATGACCATACAGTGTAATTGTACCTTCTCTTCAGGATCATTCTCTTGTTCTTGATGCTGGATATATTCCCTGCTTAAGAAGTCTGGAATACAATTATCATAACCTCTAATATGTTCAACTTTGAAACTAAAATATGCAAAAAGGGCTTGCCATCTTGCAAATTTTGCATCCTCTGGGTTCTTGATTTCTTTAGATAAAACTTTTTCCAGTGCTTTAGCATCTGTTCCAAGCAGGAAATATTTATTAGCCAAATGGACCGAAAATTTCTTCATACAGTACCAAGCTGCTTTTACCTCCTTTTCGATGGGAGCATAATTCTTCTCAGCTTTGCTCCATACTCCATAGACAAAGAGGACAACTTGCTCTTTTTCTTTCGGATCTTCTTCGGTCGGCTTTTGCTTCAGCACACCTCCCCAACCGATGTTACTGGCATCTGTTTCAACAATCTTATAAAAATTATCATCAGCAACATATAATATGGGCAGATTTCTAACCTTAGACTTGATTTCTCTGACTGCTTGGGTGTGCTTGTCAGTCCAAGGCTTTGGGTTTTTTCGCAGTCTCTGATTTAGCAGAGATCTGTCAATGGCACATTCAGGATAAAAATTGCTCACATAATTGAGGCAGCCCAAAAACCTCTGCAACTGGGTTTTGTCAAGAATGACATCTGGGAACTTATCTGCAAATTCCAGTGCATGTTCTTGCAGAGCAATCTGGCCATTTTCAATTTCATGTCCTAAGAATTTAATCTTTGTTTTACACAACTCCATTTTCTTTTTGCTTAGGACAAGACCATTATTTTTGACCAATTTCATGAAGATTTTCAGGTGTCTGAAATGGTCATTTAAATTCTTTGAAAAAATTAGCATATCATCTATATAAGCGAGCAACCAATCTGCATAAGGCTTAAATATAGAATCCATTACCTTTTGGAATTTTGATGGTGCATGCTTCAACCCAAAAGGCATCACATTCCATTCGTAATGTCCATGAGGGACACTGAATGCTGTCTTCCATCTGTCACCTTCTGCAATGGCTACCTGCCAGAAGCCAGACTTCAAATCAAATTTAGAAAACACTTTAGCTCCTGAAATCCTTCTTATCATATCACCTTTATGGGGGATCGGATAAGTATCATCTCCAAATATGCAAAATCTCTCCCGATGCACATTCGAGGGCCTCCGTGGAAAACAGGATATTTGTAAGCAGACTGGTTCACAAAAACACCCTCATCATTAAGCCATCTGTTTGGCTTGAATTCCATGCAGTCTCTCCCCCATATGCTTTCCATTCGTCCCATGGCATAAGTCACGTAAAGAATAGCAGTCCCCTTTTTCATAGGCGTCCCATCTGGCAGTACCGTGTCCTCTGTGGCCTCCTTTCTGTTCAGTGGCCCAGGAGGGTAAAGTCTCATCGTCTCCGATAGACACGCATGCAGATAATGCATTTCTTTCAGCTCCTCCATGCTGAAACAAAGTGCATCACCGGGTTTCACAGTAACTGATCTGTTCTTTAAAATGCGGTGGATCTCTTTCAAAATGTTTTCTTCCACATGGGGATGTTGCGAGCGACCAAATGGCCTCCCATAGTTTGTTGCGACGACGGCGGCGGAGAGCATCGTGTAGCATCGGTTTATGAATTCAAATTAAAAGCGGGATTGCCAAATTCAAATTATGAGCGGGGTTGTCAAATTCAACTCTCGCGCATTCCTACGATTACGCCTCGGTGGTAACTTGATGAGAGATACGGAGAGAAGGCGGCGGAGGTTGTTGAAAAGAGTCGAGAAATCGGCGAAAGGTGACTCTAGAAGGGTGGAGCCCACAAAAGCGAGCATTTACTTGACAACGGAGTAGAGAAGCGAATTTCCAAAAAACGGCGAGCAGAGTTTTTGTAGAAAGAAAGCGGTAGGTGTCGGAAATCACCTCCGGTTTGTCTCGATTTTAACCTTTCTCTTCTTTTATCTAAAAATATATTTTTAATTTTAATTTTATTTATAGAAAATAAAATTACAGTACGAAAAGTTGAATTTGAGCTGTAAATATTGACTTAGATTTAACTTTTATCCAAAGCCTTATTAGAACTAAAATGATTTGACAAAAACCAATGAATATCTACCACCTCAACCACTCAGTTCTAATTACGCGAGGCATTCTCAATTCTTGAGGTGTTGGGGTGTGCAAAGCTATGGCGCATGGAACCAATGAAATTTGGCCACGTGTGGTCTCCGTAATGGCTCGTAAACGGGTTTCTTCTGAACGGGTTTAACTCCAGAGCAATAAGGCGGCAACGAAGGTCGGGTCAGACGAACAACTTGGGCAGCAGCTTGAGCAGATGCAAGCCTCTGAACGCTGTCTGTATCTTGGTCGCCGCCCAAAGTTCTCTTGGATTTACTTCCCGCTGGTTCGAAGGTCGGGTCAGACGAACAACTTGGGCAGCAGCTTGAGCAGATGCAACTGCAGCTTCTGCAACGGCTGCGGTCGCTACAGCCACAGCAATGGCATGTTTCACAACCTTTTCAGTTACTGGCGTGACCTCATCTTGGCTACTGGTAGTCTTTTCCTTTGGCTGAAAACCATCAACATCTGAAGCTACCTTTTCATGGCGGTCCTGGTGTGAAGATTTCCCAAAAGCCCATTTACGCTTCTCTTTCGGGCCTTTTTTTTTTTCTGGACACAAAAAGATCATTAGCATTCAATGTATTATTTTCTTCAAAGCATGAGAGCCCGGAAATGAAACCAGGTCTCAAGGCAGGAGCAAAAGCTCTCAGTACCTACCTTTTCTTTTTTGCCTGCATCAGATTCTTCGCGTTTCACATAGACCACCTCCTCGACTTTTCAAAGAGGAGCTTCCTGTTGCCGAGCTCTGCGTTCCTGTAAGTCTTCGAATTTTGGGGGCAAATGATTTTTGTTTAGCGGTTTCTTTCGTTCTTTGGCTTTCTCGTTTCTCTGTCTATATTTCTTGTTTTCTTTTAACAGATTGACACTCTTGCGGACCTGGAATGGCTCTCGACCTTTGTGGAGGACTCCGGACAATAATGATGAAACCAAGCCACGGAGCTGCCAAGCAAGCTTTCTTCCGGCATGCAACAAATGGATTCCTGTGAAGGCACGGGGCAACAGGTCCCGCACCGGCGGCCGCGTCACGAGCTCTATTTGCTTTGCTTGTATTCTGCAAGGCAGCCTTTATGGAGAAAAAAGGGGGGTAAATCTTGAAATTTTCTCTTGGCACTGAGAAGAAGCATTTGGAGTCAGGTCATGGGGTACAAAGCTGCCGTTACATCCTCCGGCACCTCTGCAGGATTCAATCAATGGGGCAGGGAGTGGTGAAGCTGGTAGCAGCTTGGTTGGGTCTCATGGAAACGTCGTTTATCCTTTGTGGGTTCTTCAAAAGGCCACAAATAATTTTAGCCCTGAAAATCTGTTGGGCAAAGGAGGGTTTGGATCTGTTTATGAAGGTAAGCTCGAGGATGGTTCAACGGTTGCAGTGAAGAGAATGGATCCTGAGCTTGTGAGTAGCAAAGGACTGCAAGAGTTTCAAGCAGAGATCAGCATGCTGGGCAAGGTCCGCCATCGAAATCTTGTTGCACTCCTTGGGTATTGCACTGAGAACAATGAAAGGTTGCTCGTATATGAATTCATGCCTCAGGGCACGCTGAGCCAACACCTTTTCCATTGGGAGCAGAATGGGCTCAAGCCTCTCAGTTTGAACAGTCGTCTGCTTATTGCTTTAGATGTAGCTCATGGGATGCAGTACTTACACAACCTGGCTTACAAAATTATCATTCACAGGGACTTGAAGCCTTCAAATATTCTTCTGGATGTCGAGTTGCGAGCAAAAGTCTCTGATTTTGGTCTTGCAAAGCTTGCTCCCGAGGATAAAGCATCCGTGGAAACAAGATTGGCTGGCACATTTGGATATCTTGCTCCAGAGTATGCAGGCAAGTTTTGATTGTAGTACCTTTAACTGTCTGTTTTGTTAGGGAAACAGTGGATGTTTTTTTTTGTCAATGTCAATTATAAAATATTAATTTCTGTTTCACCTCTTGACTATTGCAGCGACCGGACGTGTAACTACAAAATCAGATGTTTACAGTTTTGGAGTTGTGCTTATGGAGCTGATAACAGGCCAGAAGGCCTTGGATGAGAAGCGGTCTGAAGATAAAGTTCATCTGGGTGAATTGGGTGAATTTCCTTTAGCGCTTTTTATTGGCTTGAAATTTGGTTTAGAATGTTAGACATGTTCTTGGATATTTTGTTTAAATAGTGTCAGTATCGCCTGCAATTGAATTTTCTCACATTTATGACCAAACAAAAGCTAAAGCCTGAAACAGTGGGCTCTCTGCATCTGTATAAAGTGCATTGGATAATCTGGATTAGGATATAACCATGATGTAGAATATCTTCATTGAAATTCTTGGATGGCACTGTTATCATTGATCAAGAACCAGTGATTAGTGTACTCAAGTGATACAATTTAATGAAGTTTTGGGGATTATATAGAAGGAAGAATATCCTAATAATTTTGGGACATTGCCCATCCAAAGCATGACTGTCAGCTCTGTGGTAACTTGGAGTTCATGCTCACTACGATGAAAGTGACATTCGATGGAGTTTGGTACAAGTAGCTCACAGAAGGCAGGCTTTGAATCGCAATCCAATTTTGGGCATAGATTATGCAAATTGTCCTGCAAATTTATATCACAAAATGCATGTTATTGTCCTCAATCCTCATGGAAATCTAATTGAATGTTCAAACACCTGTGAAAAGTTAGAGGTATAATTTATCATAAGATTATATGAAAGACAGTATAATTACAAAAATGGAAACTAAAAGGAGAGCTTATGCATCGAATCATTCAAGTAGCCTCTTGAATTTATGAAATAGTGAAATAGAAAATGAAAGTTCATTGTTGGATTTGCCTACAGAATAGAGAATTGTCGAGAGAGGAGATGGAACGTGTGGAAAGCAAAAAGAGCTCATCGGTGAAGCTATTGCAGGCGAGCATAGCTTACTTCTCAAAGCTTCTGGTGGTTCTGTACTCAAATATTCTCGAGTGGGCTGGAAGAAATCTACGGTATAGCCATTGTTTGTAAGAAAAAAATCCCTGTTATTTCCTGCACAAGGCATTAAATAAAATGGTATTTCTCCCAATGGGCATGGCTGTTCATCGCAATGCAAATATGTTTCGCTTTGCCCATAATGTTATGAGTTACAACTTACATGTGTAACATTTACCTCCTATTTAGCAATATACAGGGTCTCTTTAAAATACTTGTAATTTAACATTGGGGATTTAGGCCATAACATTTAATAGCAGAGCGTAGATGATCGTTTTGCCCATTTTTTTCATCTCGGAGAAACACCTTTAAGAGGTTTTCTAAGGATAAGTCTAATTGTTCCATGTAATTTGACTTTTCCGGCAACCATAACTGGAATCTGGCTATGCAAGTGTGGGTGAAATGACAATTTTATGTTGCCTAAATTGCATTTTTCAATGCATAAATCAATTCAACGCCCTCCAAAACCTAATGAACACTTGCATAGTGCAATATAAATATTTGAAATTCACAATTCTAGCAATTCTTTTAAATTTCTAACCATATTTTGGACAAAATTGGTCAGAAAAATGTGTCTACAAAAGGTTAAAAATGTAGAATGTTTAGACTTCACAATTTTGCGATTTGCCTAATAATTTAAATTAATAAACAATTAGTAGATGACAATGTGAAATCTTTAGTTATATAGATATACTATTTATAAATTTTGATATTTTGTGTGATGTCTTATAGCTAAAACTTGTGTTTTCCACACTTCATATTTATTAACTTCCATATAACATTTAATGCCTTTGGGAGGATCTGAAACTGCCCAAACATTTAATTTTGTGATGCTAATGGAACTTGAAAGGTTGAAATTTATCCTATACCATTCTTGAATCTATACTAAATCTGACAAAGATTTCATTATCAAAATCTATTTAAAAAATAAAATGTTATCATGAGATTATGTTAGAGATATTCTTTGTAATATATATTGATACCTGTGATGCAAAAAGGTAGGACCAATGAAGAACATAAGGAATTGGTAAAAATACTTGTATTTTTGGAACAAAATAGAAGAAATAAGTAGCAATACACCATATAGCTTGTATTGGATAAAAATTTATAAACTTAACACTCTAGATTGTTAGCTGCATCATTTCTAAAGAGTTTACTTTTATATATGCTATTTGCATCTTTAAGTTAGATTTGCATCGAAGCCCAAGATGAGAATAAAAATTGGATGAGACTATTGGAAAACCCAAGATGTGAAATATTTTAAGATGCCCATGTTTACATTCTGAAATGTAAGAGCTCCAGTTATAGAGTGTGTAGTAGAAGCAAGCTCATTTCACTTGACAATGATAAGGACAAACAGTTCCAAAATAATATTGAACAAAACAAGACAGATTGTTGATAGAGTAGGTTGTAGCTTAGAGGTGTGCTGAAATTTTAGCATACCTGCAAATTCCATGTCTAAGCTCATTTTTTGCAAAAGTTCTTCTTTCTTTTTGAGGGGATTATTTTATACATGCTTAGCATCAGTAACAGGTACCTTTCTCATTGGATATGGTTGTGGTTATTTCAGCTTAGCCATGTAGACCTAAATAAGCATTGAAGCAATATGATAGAAACTGCTGGAACTGCTCCTAAAATTCTACAATTTGAATGACATGTTATTGCAAACATGTCATTCAAGTCATTAAAAGTAGGTTATAAAATTAGATAATTGATAATGAAGTAAACAACAATGGATTCATAGCTACATTCAGAGTTTGATAGGTTGTGCATTTGCTCCCCAAATCAAACATGCTCAACAGTGGTTTAAAACTGGAGTTTGATAGGTTGTGCATTTGCTCCCCAAATTAGACCTGCTCAATAGTGGTTTAAAAATTTAATGTGAATGTTCATTGTTCCATAAAGTTGAATGTTTATCTTTCTTTTCAGCATTTTGGCTTGTTGTGTCCAGAAGGAACTCAAAAGTTTCTACTTCCCGTTAACATAACATATGTGAGTCTTCTCCTTTGGGGACTAAATCTGCAACACATGGCCTTTTAATAAAGATGAAAAACCCTTGACAGAGATAAAAAAGGAAAAATAAAAATTCTGCTGGAAACAACTCCTTCAGTGAAACATATGTAGAAAAATGGTGTAGAACTTGAAAACATCACCCTTTTTCTAATCCTTGCATATCTAGATTGTAGAGACTAGGGGATGACCATTTCCTGGTTAAGAGAATGAGTAAAATTCCCTGTAGAGCATGACAAATTGTTTCTTTCAATATCTTTCAATATAACAAGAAGATTAAGACGAAGGAACCAATCTTAATTCCCACATGATATAAATGACAAATTCTTTCTTTCAATGTAACAACAAGAGTAAGAAAAAGGACCCAAGCTTAATGACCACATGATATACACGACAGAGGTGAATATTTCAACAGGAGAGTTGTAGGAGAGTTGTTGCAGAATCATTGCCATTTTATAGAGACATTAACAACCTGCTGATGGAATTGAAGATATGTGTCACCAAGTTATGGCAGACATCCTGGATGCTAATGAAAAATCTATCCATAAACTGGCTATCCTTTAAATGCGAAGAGGCAGAAAGGTCCAAACTTAACTTTAGTACCTCAACAAAGGAATTTCTGCAACGAATTATGTAGTTGCTGTTCTGGGGTCATTGGTAAAGCAGTGGAAACCTTCTGATGTTAACCCTAAGGACAGTGAGGACAGTTTAGGAATGACACCGGAACAAGCTTTAAAGAAGTGGAAGATCTTCGATGATTCATCAATGACGTCCTTTGGAGGTAGGACTACTGATGTTGGAAGTTCTGATCAAGCATATATTGAAGGCCCTGGTTTTGTGAGTGCAAGATGATTCGGAAACTAGGGGATTAAGAAGCAAGTGTATGTGAGGAGGTAGATGTGTCATTTAAAAAGGCTTAGTCTTCTGCTCAATGTGCTATGGACGAGGATGCACAAATATTGAAATTACTCAGAACTACCATTAATATTGCATACCTCACATGACGTGTCTCCACATGTTTGCAGAAGTTACAGGTTCTGCAATGGATTATTCAATGCTTGAGAGTTCTGGTAAATTTAGAAATCAGGAGACAAGATTTTAAGGAAGCGAAGTTTTCTGCGAAGTGAGCAAAGAAAGAAGAAAGAATGCAGAGACACTCTGTTTCTTCTCTGGTTGCAAAAGTTAAAAATAATTCTATACTGATTGGCTGTTCCAATTAAAAAATCCAAAATGCTTTTTTCCTTTTTGTTTTGCTCAGTTTAAATATCGCCTTATATCGCCTTCTATTTCATCTGGTCTGGTGAGTTAGATAGCCCTTGTGCGCTGTGTTGTGAGCACATATAAGAGAAGATACATTGACAAATTTGATTTAAAATTAACATGTTTTCTGTTTTTCTTTGATTGATAAAATAAGCAAAAATTTGCAATGACATGAATTTTCAGACTGTGTTCATGTTTTTTCGAACTTTCAGAGACTTGATAATGTGATAATTCAGGAATGGGTGAGACTGCTTCCTGTGATTTTTTTTCAAGCATGACATTCTTTAAAGCTGCTAATATTACAAAATTTATGTCTTTCAGAGGAGCACTTAATTCACTTTATAGGTCATGTCATTGCATGCTACTTTGCCACATTAAAATTGCAACCAGGAACCCATTTATGCTCCTTGCACCAAACAAATACATAATCTCAATTCATAGGTTGGTTCATTAGTGTTTCTGTGTAATCCTATAAATACTTTTGGGCAATGCATTTGCTCTTTTTTATATTTTATTTTCAAGGTTTGGATCTGATTTTCTTTATTTGCTCAATTTCTTTCACTTCACTTCACTGTTGAACATAATTCTTGATTCATCGCTCTACTTTGGCAAAGAAAAAATTGCATTAAAAGATAACATTATTGGAACTTGGAAGGTAAGGAAGGCCAACTCAATCTGGAATAGATTGGCATTCAATGGGCTTGTGGTCAAATGCAGTGAAAGGTTTGTAGTTGCGCAGTGTAAAGAAACAAATAATGGGCTTCAAGGCCTAATATATGAGATCTGTTTTTACGTTACCAACTGTGAATAAACAAATCATGGTTCATAATAAGAGCGGATGATATATATTACAATTCAATGGGCATGTGGTCAAATGTAGTGACAAACAAGAAAGGTTTGGAGTTGCTCAGTGTAAAGAAACAAAATCATGGCTTTAAGGTCTAATACATTATAAATGTTTTTAGGCTGCTGAGTGTGAAGAAACAAATCATGGTTCACAATAAGAGTGGATGATATATATTACAATTGTTTTTAAAGCGTGAAGAAACCAATCACATTTCATATCGGTCACGTTTCAAATATATTTATTTTATTTTATTTAAAATAAAATTAATTTAGCATTGGCAACACGTGGCGCAAGTATGATGTGGTAGACAATGCCCTTATTAAGAGCATCACGTGGCACAAGTGATGATGTGGCAGATAATGCCCCAATTAAGAGCAACACATGGCACACGTCATGATGTGGCACGAGCAATTCACTCGACATGATGATGTAGCATGCAGGTTTAGCAAACAAGCCAATCTGGCAAAGTGGTTGTGAAACATGTGGACCAATCAAAAGCCAGCGCGTGCTAGCTTCCGAATGGTGAAGAAGGCCCAGCCAGACAAATATGATGTGGCATAAGCAGCTCACTCGACATGGTGATATGGCATACATATTTGGAAAATATGCAAAATTGGCAAAGTGACTCTGCAACATATGACCAATCAAAAAGCCACCACATGGCAGCCTCTGAATGGTGAAGAAGGTTCAACAAGCTGGGCAAAGGGTGCAAAAAAAATCAAACTGCTGAGCTCAGCACCAAAAAAAAAATGTAATAGTTTACCAACATATTAACTGATGCCAATTGAAGTTAAAATGGATGGAATATTTATTATACGCAGGGTTATATTATATTGTCTTTTATTTTGGTTGATTTTTTTTTTTTAATTAGTTTTGAAAATTTTACATAGATTTTTTTTGAAGTTTATAAAAGTATTGAAAAAAATAAACAAAATATTATGCATGTGGCTGTCCACTATAACTTAAGTAAGTATTTGCATAAAAAATAGCGAACAACTATCTACATGGCATTATGTTGTGCAATAGCATTCATGACATTCTCGCATTCATTATTAAAGTTTAACCTTCAAAGACACTACAATATATCATGTGTTCTTATTATGGCATTTTGTACTCGGTTGACCATTCAAAAGTGCAATAATTTTATTCCTTTGCATTTTTTTGTAACGCCTGGATAGTCAAGAGGATTGTTAAAAGTAATTAAATAATATATAAAATTTGAATTTATACATTTATTCTATTTTTAATAATTACATGCTATGATAAGAAAAGATTTCAAAACCAACCAAAAAAAAAAAAAAAAGAGATAAAAAAATTCATAATAATAATAATAATAAAATAAATAAATAAAATATGAATAAATAAATAGAAATAAAATAAAATAAAGATAGAATTAAAGTTAAAAAAAAAATAGATAAAAAAAAAAAAACTTAATTGCAAAAATAAGAATAAAATAAATAAATCAATAGAAACAAAATAAAACAAAGATTAATAAATAAATAAAAAAAAATGAAATAAAAAAAAATTACATAAATTACAACTTAATAATATTAAATTAAAAATTAATACTTTTATTAAAATAAATATAAATATTTAAAATTCAAATTAAGTATATGAAAAATATGCTTTGAGATATGGTCTAATGACTTGTACCGTTCTTCTTATGGTTTCAGCTCCTTCTCGCGCTCGTCAGCTCCTCCGCGTCCGTGCTTCTGTCGCGTTGTCCCCTTTCGGCGCCCTGTCGGGTCATTTATTAAAATGACCAAACAAACACTGTTCACCCCAGCCAATGAGCAACAGTTATCCATCGCGCATGGGACCAGCCAAATCTTGACATGTGTAACTGCTGGATTCGCCCTACATGTCTGCTATTTCGCTGTTTTGATCTTCAACCCCGGAGGTGACGTATCCGTCGGATTCTCAAAGCTCTCCCACACAACACCACCGTCACTGCTCTGCATCAAAACCAGATTACCTAAATTGCAGGGCCGCGGAAGCACGCCCGCACTGAAACTAAACACATCTGATTCTACCGCTGGCCGCCCGGTGTGAAAGCACTCTAGTGCGATGTAGCCCATGGTTCCCACGAGACCAGTTGCTATGAAGGGTCTCCGGTCGTGTTCAATCAGACGAGCAAGGCCGAAATCGCCGAGCCGGGCATTATATTCAGAGTCGAGCATGATGTTGCTGGCTTTCACGTCCCGGTGGATCCCCTGCTGCTCGCATTCCTCATGGAGATACAGCCGAGAGGTCATACAATTGGGCAAGCGCGGTGCACCACATTCAGAGCTCGCGTCTACAACGAATCCAACATTGACACCTCCTTCGCCACTTCGGTGAAGGCAAACTGCCCAACCGCTGGTGGCGCCAACACCCTCTCGCCCTTAGATCTGGCCACGCCTACCACATTTCACAACAAGTTTTACACTGATTTGAAAAGCCAAAAGGGACTTCTGCACTCCGATCAGCAACTGCTTACCAGAGGCTCTACAAATTCCCAAGTCAATTATATTTAGAAATCCAGCAGATTCTTTTTTTTCTTCTAAATAAATAAACATATCATTATATAAAATGAAAATATCTCTAAAACTCGCAGTTGTCATCAATAAATAAAAATCGCAACTCTACATATCAAACAATCAAAACCATTCATGGTTGATACTTTCTCAACATATTAATTGATAGGGGTCAACTTAATTCTTGGAATGCGGATTTGTAACATTTCTCTACCATCTCACATTGTTCGAATTTGTGAGCTCTAGAATGAACAGAATCTGATCTAACACAAATTAAGTAGAAGTTTCTATTAAAAAAATTATTTCCAAATTTGTAGTTGCTGTCGTTCAAAATCGTCATATTCACATAATTTTATTCCAAACTCATTTTCATATTTACATAAACACAAATTCAAGACATTTTCATATTTACATAAACAATTTATATTACCTAGCTAGGGATAACACAAAAAAAAAATATGCTTCACAGTTTAAAATCCAAAATTCCATATCATTACAAACTTTTCATTTTCATTAAATTACTTCCCTTACATATCTACTGCCCCGGCGTTCCTTTGCGCCTCTTGGTGCAATTGCTGTCTGTATATATGTCCAATGGACCAGTCACAGCCCGTTTTACCAATTTGTATTAAAACATCCCGTGTGGTCTGTAGATAAAACTGGCCCCGTCAAAACCCTCTTCAAAATAATACGGTGACAATCGTCACATCTGACGTGTGGTCTGTAGATAAAAGTGGCCCCGTCAAAACCCTTTGTCACACGGCAACAAGTGCTCTGCAACATCATAGCGCTAGGTGGATATGGTACTGAAAAATACTTGCACTTGCCTTGCCTCGTCATCCATGACGGCTCAGATCACCTAACCGTACTACACCACCTGGCGTTCGGTATGTGCATGAACACTGCTTTGGTTCATGAACCTATTTCAAAATGTCTGTCTTATAGATCTTATAAATTAATTGCCGATAAATCTCACCCAACATTGTTATTGACCGCCGTGTGTGAGAACAACATAGCAGTTATTACAGGTACAGGTAGCATTCCATAGATCCATCCATTTGATTTCGTCATTGACAGTATGTAAGGGTTTGTATTCTTTCCAAGAAACTGATACACTAAGCTTTTGATATTTGGTACAGACGCATCTTGCTGAGTAATTCTCGAGATTAAGATGGCAGCACTGTAAGTATAAATTACTGCATTGTTTGATGATATATTTAATTTATTATATCCAAACTCAAGGCATCGTGTTGCTCGATTGCAGCTATGCAGTTCCACCCACTCTTACTTCCAAATCAGAGCCACCTCCATTGTTTGATGGAACGACCAGGTGGGTATTTAAATTTTTATTGTTACTGCATGTTGTTATTGATCATTTATCTTAATTATCACTTTCTGTTGGAATGTGTATGATATCATATTGATTTAGCGATTAAATACTGAATTTGATCTGGGGTTTGCAGATTGTATATTTGTGTGTTATGCCCATTTGCCCAGCGAGCTTGGAGTGCCAGGAACATAAAGGTTTTTATCTTGCTGATCCCCTGTTTTGTTTTGGTAGGTCTTCTATTGATATGAGATATTATTATCCATCGGTTGAAACGATTGAAAATAAATTGCAGGGTCTTAGTGAGATTCAGATAGTTCCAATTGACTTGCAAGACAGACCAGCATGGTACAAGGAGAAAGTTTATCCTCCCAATAAGGTAATCTTGTGTTTCTATGTTTATCTTATTTTATTTTCTTTTAGTTCCTCATTCAAGGGAAATTGGATCTACTGTTTGGGTCATGGTTTAATGGCTACTGTAAAAACTCTGTTATTAGTTTCTTATCTTGATCCGGGTGGATGCAAAAGAGATGGGTTGGCCTTGGTTTTATCTTAGCTCAGGTAACAGGGAACACACTTGCATGTGAACAAGCAGTCTGTAACATTTTGGTAATTGAAAAGGAGTGTTCTGTTTGGCGCAGTAGATTTGATATATGACCAAGTAAATTGGGGTGGGGGAGGGGATCATAGGGTTATTGCATGAGCTGGATAAGGTTATTACCATGCCAAATTTGGGGTCTATCTTGCCACAAACCCAAATCTTTTAATATATGTGCCTTATTGCTTACTACAAATTAGTATGTTGTCAGCTGCAACTTGAATCTAATAAGTGATATATGAGATAACGCACTGTTGCTTAGGGTTCAGTTGCAACTCCAAGCTTTAGACGCACACACTTCTAGCTCTTACTATGGCTAATTGATAGGTTTGAAGCTGAGGGTTCAAATGCTACTCCAAGTTTATGAGGCACCCTCTGCAACTCCAAGCTTAAGATCCACACACTTCTCACTGTAGCCTGATAGGTTTGAAGCTGGTGTTCAAATGCTACTCCAAGTTTTATGAGCCCATCCTCTCACAGTTGCTTGAGAGGCTGTAATGAGTTTTTGATCATCACTGTTTTAGCCTTTTACAATTTGGGCATGGAATAAGAAAGACCAACACAGATTTGAGATTCCTTTTAACATTTCTAGTCAACTAGGATGACCTATTTCTTGTGTGTTTGTGTGTTTAAGTCAAAATATTCAAAACCAGCCGGTTCAAACCAGTAACTAGTTAAACCTGCCTGACAACTCAGTTAAGGGAGGGGCTTGACCAATTTTTCCAGTGCGGCTGGTTAACTGCCACGGCTCAAAAGGGACCCTCAAACGCTGATTTGGCCGGTAATGGTAGGTTTTGGAGGGAAAATGAGGGTTGTTTCCCTTCAAAAACACCCTCCCCGATCCTTTAAAAGCAGGGGTACCCTCTCATTTGTCTCACACATCTCATTTGGAGTTTTTGTGAGTTTGATTGAGAGCTTGGAGAGTGTTGAGTTCCACTGGAGTAGTGGAACAACATAGAGTTTGAGCTAAGTAGTAACCATCATGCCTCCAAAAGCTAAGGATATTGCATGGGCTCATTGTGATATGATTAATGGAAAAATAATCTGCAAATATTGCCAAAAACTATTGCAGGTGGGGGTATTTACAGGTTCAAGCAACACTTGGCTGGGATAGGAGGCCATGTAAAGTCATGTGGAGCACCAAATGAAGTAATAGTGCATATTAGGACACAATAATTTCAGAATTTTGAGACTCAAGTCGCCGAACCAATTGAGAAGTTTCTGACTTGAGCAGTTGCAAAATTTTGGAGTCGAGACTCAATCAACTGAGTTTGATCATGATGAGAAGTTCAAGTGATAATATTGGTCACTAATATCATATATGTAGATTTGTAGTAGGCCAGTGGCCTCATAGTTTTAGGCTTTGTTTTTGAACTCTAGAGGCCATTTAGAACCTCATTGCTTATGTATTGTGTCGATGATATGTATTGGACTCGGTGCCATTTTGATATATTCACCTTTACATGGTATATAAATGAGCAAACTTTTCATATTTTATTTCTATTTGCTTGGAATCATTAGAATCATGGTTGAAAATTTTAAAAATAGGTTGTTTTATTAAAAATAAATTATTTAATGTATTTTTTTAAAAACCAGTTCATTGAGATCTCATCAGTCCCGGTTTCCCAGTTTGACCGGTTCCAGTTCGAAACCTGGTTCATTAGGTCCACCAGTCCAGACACCGGTTTCGGTTTTTAATACGACTATGGTTTAAGTGTGGTCATCACTAATCTTTCAAGCGAGGAATATCCAGCAATAGAAGTGTCAAATGTTTACAAAAGGGCTAAATGTATGCAAGATATAGAGCGGAACTTGCAAATAACTCACTATTTTCAATTTTTCAGGTTCCTGCCATTGAGCACAATGGCAAGATCACAGGAGAGAGTCTGGATTTACTCGAGTATCTCGAGAACAATTTTGAAGGACCTAAACTTTTTCCCACGGTATGTGCTACATGGATATTGTTATTTTGGGGCATTAGCTAAATGAAAGTGTCTCAATGGTCAGGCACTTGGTATTTATCAATTTTATAGTTTATTACGTTGAAGCCGTCAGAGACATTTTGAGGGAAGCAGAGTAGGGTTGAAACCTTATTTATAATAGCTTTAGGCGTTATTATCTAGCTTTGCCGCCGGAGTCGATGCTCTAAAACTTTCTTGTCATTAAACAGGATCCTGCAAAAAAAGAGGCTGCAGCTGAGTTACTGAAGTATACAGACACTTTCACAAAAAATTCATTCATCGCTTTGACCAAGCCGGATTCTGAGGTTGCACAAGAAGCTGGTAAGAACAAATTTTCAGCAGCCATCTCATACATTTGAATAAGATGTCTTATATCCAATGGATCATGAAGAGTGTGGGTTAATATAAATGCACTGCCCATCATGACAGGGCCTGTTCTTGATTATTTGGAAAATGCTCTGGGAAACTTTTCTGATGGGCCTTTCCTTTTGGGTCAATTGAGTGTGGTACGCCATCTTTATATGTTGTTTGCCATTTGACCTTATATTATGTTATGATCGCAATTGACAATTTAGAGATGTATACCATCACTGCAGGTTGACATTGCATATGGTCCTTTCGTTGAAAGATTTCATGTAGTGTTTCCTGTATTAAAGAATTATGATATCACAGCTGGGAGGCCGAAACTATTGAAATGGATTCAGGCAAGTTAAACATCTCTTTTATTTGCGTTACTTCCTATATTTTCAGCTGTGCAAAAATGAATGGTTTTCGAATATTATAATAGATTTTGTGCTTATGTGATAAAAATGCTTAATAGTATTCTGCCTTGAATACAGGAATTGCATAAGATTGAAGGATATGCGAAAACAGTATCTGATCCCGAGATAATTGTTGAGACATACAAAAGGATACTGGTATCTCGACTCTAATGATAAATACCTGTGAATAAAGTTGATTCACAATGCATGTTTCGTACATCTTTTCTTATATTGCGTTGGGCGTTGCCAAAGTGTGAAGTGATATAAAAGATTTTGAAATCTTTTTTCTTTATTGTTATGCAGGCTAATTATGCAAAATGAATGATTGTGATGGCTGGATGTAGAAATGATCGAAGGCACTATGCATAGTGCAATAAAATCTGATCGAAGGCACTATACATGGTGCAATAAGCACTATACATAGTGCAATAAATCTCTTGGAGAGGAGAACTGATTATTTTTATATTTGTAAAAGATAACTTGTAATATTTTTCGTATAAGTTGCCAAAGTTTTAATGATACATACCAATGTCGAGAAGCTGGCATTTATGGAGATATAGTAAATTAATAGAATTAGTATCTTAAATAAAGCAGTGTGTTTATTATATATATATTTTCAATAGAATGTCTTTATTATATTTGTCTATGGATAGATGCGATTAGAATTATGATAACTTGTTGAGTTTTTTTTAATTCAGATGGATTACAATTCAATTTAAATGATTAAATAAGATGGATTACAATTCAATTTCAATGATTAAATAAGATGGATAACTTTTATAGATCCATTTTTACTAGGGATTTAGCAAGAGTGATTAAGCAATTTTTCAATGTTTATGTTGCATTTTTTAATTTATAAAATAAATCAAAATTTACTTGAGCATAGAAGAATGTGACTTCTTAAAATGTTTTATTTATAATAATAATTATTTTGGTTGGCCGACCTCCATGTACTCTGCTCCTATTATGCAGGGTATTTTATCCTCTCTCAACGTAAACTTCCATTGTGTTCTTGCCTACTCAACTTTACATGGCTGCCTTGTACCCTTCTTGCCATGCAACTCTCCATTGAATCTCTTGGTTCCCGTCTCGGCTCCTTGATTGGCGCTCTATTTTTGTTATGTCTTATGATCTTCTTTGTATGGTTGCTACTTCACATCATATATTTGCGTAAGGGTTTTCATCTTTTCATTGCCTCTTTTCTTATTAGCCTTTTCATATGGGGGGTTCTGGTTATGGTCATTTAATTTCCCTTGCCTTTGCATCTGGGACGTGGAAATACTACATATAATTTTGCTTTTCACATGTGTAGTCTACATCCTCACCCACATTTGGTTTACCCATTTTCGCCACCTCTTCGGTTTGTCTTCTGAAGTCTTTTTGGCCACCACCTTCACTAGTATAGATGGTTCCTTGGACCCAATGGTTCAATAATTTTATTGTTGGGGGCTCCATTGCTGACCTCGAAGATGGTTATGACCAGTCCTTAACCGCTCTCTAGCGACGGTGGCGCGACACTTTCATTATTTCACAATTCGTGACTTCAGTTTTAGACTTTGTCATCACTTGTTTCGAATCTGGGGATATTGGTGTTGTTGTCGCTGCAATTAGTCCCTTAACCTGGTATCCTGGATTGTGGTTTCTCTTGATTTCACTTACTCTGTTATGGTTATTGGTTATTTCTCCTATTGTTGGTGGTGGTCTTGGGGTGGTGCTAGGGTTGTGGTGGTGGTGGTGTTGTCGGGTTGGTGGTGGTGTTGTCAGGGTTGTGCTGGGGTGTTTGGCTATTTCCACGGTCTCCGGTTCACTGGAATGTGGTGTTTTCATCATCGGGGAATTTTTTCCGGGGAGTGCGACGTGTCAGATTGTGTCACACCTACTTTCCGTCCTCCACACGGGGTATCTCTTGGGATTGTCATCCCCTGATTTGGCCCCTTCGGTCTTTATTTTTCTACATGGGTTCTTGCCGTATTTGGATGCTCAGGTTGGTTGCCACTTTTATTTCCTTTGTTCTATTCTCTCTCGAGAACCTGATCATCATTGACATTGGGGAATGCTTTTTTATGTTTTTTATATGGTCCCCTTTTGATGGTGTTTCCACTGCTTCGTTGGACTTTGGTGTACTCTCGCGAGTCTTGGTGGGTTGGTGGTATGACGTGATTAATTGGGATTGTTGCTTACAGAAAATGCTTTTTCAATTTTATTTATATCTTGGGTTGGATTTTTTCGTATAGATTGTCCTGCTTCCTCTCTTGATACTGTTGTTTTCTTTCTGTCAATAGTGAGTATATTTTATTCTGACATTGCCTTTTGATGGTGGTTCACCTGGATCTATGGGCATTTTATATTCCCTATACGGGGACAGCTCAGTGCATGAGGATTTTCTGAGGGCCACCTTAGAGGCTGAGGGTCGACTAATGTGACAGGGACATGGCTTGGGATGGGGGGTCCCACGCCAGTGCGCCCCCTCTGCGTGTGGTTGTTGACGTGCCCATTCCACGTCCATCCTCAGGTCAATTACATGGAGGGGAATTGAATCACAATCGGGACAACAGGAGTAGGATGCCCCATAATCTACCTTCACATTGTGCTGCTTTCGAATTTGGATTCCTGCAAACACAGAACAGGTAAGAAGATTGTCAAGTGCTCATCGGAACCTTCCCGCAGACACAAAATTACTTAGTTTTGGTCATGATGTCTATGGGATTGGGTTCAAAGTCTTCATAATAGAGCTTTGATTGGGAGGTGGTATTTTGCCGGAAGTGATATTATGGATATGGAGGCCTGGGTGCTGGCAAAGTGGAAACCTTTGCTAGGGTATACCTTGAAGGTTAGCATCCTGCTTAACCATTGTTTCAGTTTTCATTTTCTACATCAGGGCGATGCAATGAAGATTCTTTCCATGCCCTGGGTGCAGGGTTGTATTTTTTTTATTTCTCCACCACTGGTACGTGGGTTTCAACCCTATTACACACACTCTGAGGAACATGTGGACGTGGGTTAAGTTGCTTGGGCTTCCCCTCAAATTTTGGTCGAAGAAGGCTCTTATGGAGATTGGTAATGCTTTGGGGTCTTTTGTCTATATGGACCCTAAGATCTTGGGCACTGCTGGTGGAGGTTGACATGACTGGTGAGCTCTCAGATCAGATTATCCCAGAGTGGGGATCACTATGTTTTCAACAAAGGGTTGATTATTGGAACATGTCGTTCCGCTGCCTTCTATGCCATCAGACTGGACATCTCTTTGAACAGTGCCCGCGATGACTCCACTCTATTTCAAAGTCCGGGGGTGATCGACGTTTCAATGGTGAATTTGGAAACATTTCAGGTGACCATGACACCTATAATCTGGAATCTGCTTGCAAACTAGGTACATTTAAAACCTTCAATGACTCTATTAATATTGATTTGGAAGTTCCTCGCCATATTGATGATCCTCCTTCCTCCCATGAGGATTTCAGCTCAGATATTGTACCTATGCTCCCCTATCTGAGGATGCTTCGCCTTTTGTTCTCGTCCCTGCGGACCAACCATCTTCCTCCTATCATCCTAGGGATTTTCCACCTTTGTAATATCCCAAAATAGGGAAATTCTACATTATCGGGAATATCTCAAGATATTACAAATGTGGAGATCCAGCAATATGCAAACACAACAATGGAGTAGCAGTGACAACTCCATTCATACAATGTGAGAAAGATCCATAGCCATCTTATTAAGTTATAGCAGCAATAAATGAATACAAGATCTTGAGGAAAATGTTACTCAAGATGGGCAATGTTCAGCGTCGAGAAACAAGTACATGAACCATGACAAAACACTACTACACAAGTATACCCAAGCTATGACTGCGCAGTTTTATAAGAGCAACTACATGCTAACATATGTCAAATACATAGATGTACAAATATATGGCCCATACAATGTTGAGAGTGAAGATCTCAGCTCCCAAAAGCTACCTCAAGTCAATCTTGGAAGGATTCGCTGTAATATGCAAAATTTGCAATATGTCGGAGTTGCTGGGTAGCAGCTGCAACTTAGAAAATAGAACTGGATGGAGATGGCTGAAGATGATGACCAATCTGAATATGCCTCCTCCAAATGGATCTTCCAAGTGAAAGGTTGATCTTAACACGGAAGATCTCACCCTCCAAACAATCTGCAAAAGTTCCACTGCAAATGCTCACTAGAAATAATGCAGTAACTGAAGGAAATTGCGCTATAGGGGCAAGGGAATGAGTTGGCCCAATGCCACGATCTGCAATAAGCTCCAAGGGCTCCCAAACTGATCTCTCAAAGGAAAGAGAGACGACTCCTCTGAAAAACAAGTGATGGAAGTGGTGTTGTGAATCCTCATTGCAACACCTTGCAACACAACATTATTATGTTGCAGAAATAACATTGTACTGGAGGAGGATACTTTGCCTCAAGCCTTGATGTGAGGCAAATTAGTGCAACTCCTCCAAGAGGTTCCTCAAGAAAGGAGGAGGATTCCTAAACAGGAAATCCTGGTGCTAAGTAGCACTGCAAATATGCTAAACAACAGGAGATTGCACAAAGTTTGAACGGACCAAGAAATCAATAATACATAGCATGCATAATAGTGGCTACCTTGCCTTCCTTTTAAGCAAGTGAAAGCACTCTCTCCATGGGTCCCACTCATTAGGGTTTCCTCCACCAAATAACTCTCTTCCCATTCATACTGCGCTGTCTATCATAGTGCTCTACACCTCCTATCCCAACATTGTTGACTTGGTCAAACTTGACCTTGTCTTCATACAAATGTCCCTTTTCACACATAAGGGTGTGAAATCCAGCTCTTATGACTATTCCCTTTCACATTTGAGGGATTTTATTCATGTTTTTAATGTGCATGGGCTCCCTTACCCATTTGTTTAGCTGCTAGGTGATAAAAACAAAACTTTAATATTCGATTTCGTTGTGGACTAAAATGGGAATAGTACAGTCCTTCCCTCCCAAATGTTGCTTGTCCTCAAGCAACTGCAAGGATAGAACTGGAAAGTCTCCACCCAAGGCATGGAGTCTGAAATGTGTTGAGGAACATCTTCCCCATGTGAATCTTCCATCTCCCAAGCAATCATCCATACAAAATGAGTCACCTCCCAACATGGCAAGTCTTGAAAATCATCTTCCACCTTTGGCTCTTGCAATGTAGGTGCGCTGAAAATATGATCTTGGTAGACAAAATTGCCTACCCCACGCTGTCCTCCCCTCCACTTAGGATAAGTGCAGAGTATATGCTGATCTTGGGCTGCAATAATATTACCTTCAAGTGGCAAGATGAAGACTAGACCCCCAGGGATCTCTTCCCCAACGTTATGAAACATGTTGGCCCAAATCATCTTATATGTGATGAGTTGGAAGTCACCATCATATGGCATCCAATCAATCATATGGCTCACCTCAAATGGAAACAAATGTTTCGCTGTAGTGGCCACATACTCTCTCATGCTCCCATTAGAACATGCAATGAAAACAATGTGGAAGATCTCTCCCCCAAGGGACACATCCAACCAATGTGTCATTCCCCCAATCATGCTCAACAAATATAAATACAACAACAACATAAGGAACCGTAATAAGAACCATGCTTGCTGCCATGTGTAGCAAGGGAGAAGGACAATGGTCCCTCAAGTGCAACCAACGTAGTTTGGCCCTCAACTGCAAGAGAGTGTGACAAAAAGTGTGATTTCTCAACCACTTGCTTGTTGTACCACTCTCCTCATATGTTTGGAGAAAGTGAATGATGTATGGTTCAAAGTGAGCATGCTCTCCAAAATACATCTCCTCCCCAAGTCCTCCTAGGGAGTGGTCACCATCAGTGCTAATGGCCTCAAGTAGACCATGAGGTCTAGAAAAAAGAATGCTCCTCCTTGGTGCAACATCCTGCACATGTATGGTTAAGGGATGCATAGATACATTATACAATTCATTATGAAAACAAACAATACCCTTACCATAAGTCTTGCTCATGCAAATGGAGTGGCTCATAGATGAGTCTCCTCTCATCTTCAAAGAGAAAAGAGGTGGTTGTGCTAACTCTTCCAAAGAGTTATGTATCTCCTCCATCTTCACATGATCCATGCATCTCTTCATATGCTGATATATCTCCTTTTCAAGCCCCTTCTAAAAAAACCCCTCCATGATGGTGTGGTATGCTCTCAAAGAAAAATATCGCTGAAAAGGAAATCCTCATACGCTGCTTGTAGCAACTTTTCCTTGAGCTTGGAAGCTCCATATAAGAAGATCCTACCATGATAGTAGATGACTCCCTCTCTGACTGAATATCCCTCCTCATGCCATTGGTCATCCAATATCATGCAAGTGAAAAGATCCTTGGAATAGTCCACCAACAGCTGGGAGTTCCAATATGGATCTATCCTTCATAGTGACAGCGCTGATGATCTCTCATGAAGAACATCTGTCATATGGTCATCCTCCTCTTTGACATCTCTCATGCCAAAGATGTAAGTTGGAAGGCTGCTATCTTTCCCTTGTTGCTTCTGCCACAACGCATAATCTAAAATGAGAGTGGGTAAAGATGATGTTGAGAGAATGCATCTCTCCTCCTTGAGTCTACCCAAGACTCTCACCGCTGTAAAATTACCTCCCAAGGTCTCCACTCCTCTGAAATCAATGAATGGTGCCTGAAAATGTGAAGCATCTCTCATCATCTGCTATTTGATGCAGTGGTCTCCTTGGTCCTTGCATGTCTCCATACGTGAGACAAAACCATCAAGTGGTACATACATGAATGGACATATTTATCCCTGCTCTCACTGTGCAATCCAGTCTCCCTCTTAGGTGCATCAACCTCATGAAATAGACAGGGATGTGTGCTCCTCATCTCTTGATGCTAGTCATCCTCCCTATCTCCTCCTTGTATCTCCATAGTTCCACACCTCATCATTAATGGCACATGTAGAACATGAGTTGTGCCTTGATCTCCACACATAGATCCTCCCAGCATAATGCTCCTCTTCTCTTTCTCTTATGGAAAAACTAGCCATGTGACTGTGCTGTGCATCATAGGGTGTGGCTGCATGCTCACACTCCCCATAAGAAAATCTAGAGTTTGACTCAGTTTCAAACCCTCGTGTAGATTCTGTACATATCTCTCTCCTTATCTTCTTGAAATCTTCATGAATGCTCCATATAGATCTTGGAAGAAGTTGTGTAAGCCTATATTCCTTTCTTCCTCCACATAATGGAGTCTTCATCTTCTCTTTGCTTGATAGCATCATGGCTGAGATCCACAGGCTGAGCCAAGATTATGCTTTGATACCACTGTAATATCCCAAAATAGGGAAATTCTACACTATCAGGAATGTCTTAAGATATTTCAAATGTGGAAATCCAACAATATGCAAACACAACAATGGAGTAGCAGTGACAACTCAACTCATACAATGTGAGAAAGATCCATAGCCATATTATTAAGTTATAGCAGCAATAAATGAATACAAGATCTTGAGGAAAATGTTACTCACGGTAGGCAATGCCCAGCCTCAAGAAACAAGTACATGAACCATGACAAAACACTGCTACACAAATATACCCAAGCTATGACTGCGCAGTTTTATAAGAGCAACTGCATGCTAACATATGTCAAATACATAGATGTACAAATATATGGCCCATATAATATTGGGAGTGAAGATCTCAGCACCCAAAAGCTACCTCAAGTCAATCCTGGAAGGATTGGCTGTAATATGCAAAATCTGCAAAATGTCGGGTTGCTGGGTAGCCGCTGCAACTCAGAAAATAGAACTGGATGGAGATTGCTGAAGATGATGACCAATTTGAATATGCCTCCTCCAAATGGATCTTCCAAGTGAAAGGTTGATCCTAACACTGAAGATCTCACCCTCTAAACAATCTGCAAAAGCCCCACTGCAAATGCTCACTAGAAATAACGCATTCACTGAAGGAAACTGCGTTGTAGGGGCAAGGGAATGAGTTGGCCCAATGTCAAGATCTGCAATAAGCTCCAAGGGCTCCCAAACTGATCTTTCAAAGGAAAGAGAGACTCTTCCTCTGAAAAACAAGTGATGGAAGTGGTGTTGTGAATCCTCACTGCAACACCCTGCAACACAACATTATTCTGCTGCAGAAATAACGTTTTACTAGAGGAGGATGCTTGGCCTCAAGCCTGGATGTGAGGCAAATCAGTACAACTCCTCCAAGAGGTTCCTCAAGAAAGGAGGAGGATTCCTAAACAGGAAATCCTGGTGCTAAGTAGCACTGCAACTCTGATAAACAACAGGAGATTGCACAAAATCTGAACAGACCAAGAAATCAATAATACATAGCATGCATAACAATCGCTGCCTTGCCCTCCTTTTAAGCAAGTGAAAGAACTCTCTCCATGGGTCCCACTCATTAGGGTTTCCTCCACCAAATAACCCTCTTCCCATTCATACTGCGCTATCTATCATAGTTCTCTCCACCTCCTATCCAGCGCTGTTGACTTGGTCAAACTTGACCTTGTCTTCATGCAAATGTCCCTTTTCACACATAAGGGTGTGAAATCCAACTCTTATGACTATTCCCTTTCACATTTGAGGGATTTTATTCATGTTTTTAATGTGCATGGGCTCCCTTACCCATTTATTTAGCTGGTAGGTGATAAAAACAAAACTTTAATATTCCATTTAGCTGTGGGCTAAAATGGGAATATTACAACCTTCATGTCTTATCATCCCTATGCCATCTTTCGACCTTCTTGGCCCCTCATCCTCGGTTGTTCATGACTCTTTATCCCGCCTTCTAACCCTAAAATTCTATCTTCGCCCCACAACTCTGTGGACAATGACTTAGAATTCCTGAAACACAATCCTCACATTGACTTTGTTGCCCTCACTGTCCATGAAGCTGGCCCGAGCAGATCATCTCCCACTATCAGTCCTCGTTCTGGTAGGAATATCACTACCCGTAGGAAAAATGGTAGGGGTAGTCGTCATTTCAGTGGCCGCGGACATGGTAAACATCTTATTTTTTATTCTGAAAGTTTACCTGACATCCCTATGCTGGATTCTTCTCCCTTTGAGGACCTTAGAGATGAACTACCCCCATCATTTGCCTCATGATTACCATTCTTTATTTCAATATCTGTGGCCTGGGGGACGCCACCAAAAGACACTCCCTCTATCATCGCTTCCTATCTCATCACCCTTTCATTATTCTTGTTTAGGAAACCATGGCCCCGTCCCACAAGGAAATTGAATACTTTAGTGCCATTCTCCCCTCCTAGTCCATGTTTGCCTCTGACTCTTCTGGGAAATCTCAGGGTCTCATTACTCTGTGGGATCCACGTTTCGCTGACTTCAGGGCTCTTGGTTTCTTTGCCGGCATCATATTATCAGGTCACATTCATGGCTCGGATGAACATGTACACATCTGGAACATATATGCCTCTTATTTGGACTGTCAGCGTTTTTGGGATAGGATCCGTGACTCTGGCATCATGAACGTTGGTTCTCTTATAATTGCCGAGGATTTCAATGCTATCTTATTTTCTCATGAACACCGGGGTGGCACATCCCATGGGGACCCCCTATATGAGTATCTACTATAGTGATGGAATGATCACCACATGCTTGATGTCGCGCCATGCCCTATGGTGCCTACTTGGCGGAATGGTCGAAGCAGATGTGCTTATCTGGGGAAGTGACTTGATCGTTTTCTCTTCCATCACGTACTCTTGGAATCTATGGGTAATTGCAGATATTTTTTTATACATGAGTCTATCTCTGATCACTGCCCCATCACTTTTTCTTGGTGACAAGAGAAATTATGGAAGGGTATTCCTTTCAAATTCAACTCCACTTGGCTAAAGGACCAATCCTTCAGTAAATTAGTGACTGATAGATGTGGTGCTAGTCTGGGTGGACATGAGGGGTGGACTATGGGTTCCCTCATTCGGTGGCTTTCCAGCGTCAAGTCTGTGGTATGTGTTCGGGAGAGGAAGAAGAAGGAAACCTTATTACATGAATTAAGAGTTGTTACCGCTGAGATTGAGGCTCTCAGTTGTTGTTTTACATCAAATATCCCCGACTCTCTTGTTGTACAACGTATCAAGTTTCTCGAGGCAAGGGAATACCAGATTTTAAGCATACATGAGAAAACTTGGCATTTAAAACGCTGTGCTACTTGGATCGGGGAGGGTGACAGAAACACCAAGTTTTTTCATAATTTTTCTAATCAGAGAAAGCATTAAAAATCCATCTGGAGCATTAAGGGGGAGGATGGATCGTATATGTTCTCAGATTTTGAGATTCGTGCAACTACTTTCAGAGATGTTATAAGGAAACACCTGCAAAAAATCTTGTAGATCAGCGTTGGGTGATACAAGCATATCCAACTATGTTTGATGAGGAGGCAAACAATGTACTATACCGTCCTATCACTACACAGGGGATTCTACATGTCCTTAAATAATTTCAAAAGGACAAGTGTCCAGGTCCTAATGGATGGACGGTCGAGTTTTTTTTCCATTATTTCCATATGTTGGGAAAGGATTTGTGTTCCTTAGTTGAAGAATCAAAACGATTGGGGTAGATATTGGGAGCTCTCAAAACCACTTTCATTGCTCTTATCCCTAATATTGGAGCTCCAGAGTCTTTTGGGGATTTCATGCCAATTTCTCTCTGCAACATTATTTATAAGGTGATATATAAAACCATCATGGAGAGACTCAAAATTACTCTTTCACTCCACATTACTCCTGAGAAATTTGATTTTCTGAAGGGGAGATCTATTCATGACACTATGGCTATTTCTCAAGAATGTATTCACACTGCACAAACTGAGAAAAGGCTATCGACAGTCATGAAAATTGATTTAAAAAAGGCCTATGATTGTGTGGATTAGCACCTGCTCATGCTCATTCTTGTTAAGATTGGAATTGATTCCCGTAATATGGAATGGATCATGGTGTTTGCGTCTAACATATGGTATGTTGTTCTTGTCAATGGACAACCAACCGAATTCTTTCGTGATGAAAGAGGGCTTCGTTAGGGCTGTGCTTTATCCCCTCTTCTATTTATATTAGTCATGTATGGTATAAGCAGAAAGATCTCTGAGGCACGAGAACTTGATCTATTATGGGTATTTCATGTCTCCTCTTCGATATACATCACTCATCTCTTCTTTGTGGACGACATCCTCACGTTTTGGGAATGTGACGATGACCAATGGGAGGTTATTCACTATATCTTCACTAGGTATGGGAAGGCATCAGGACTTCTGATCAATGACCATAAATATTTCTTGTATCATTCGGAGGGGGACCTGGATGTCCTCACACATATTGCTGACATTTTTCAGATACAACTCAGACTATTAAAGGATGGATTCTCATATCTAGGTTTCAGATTGAAGCCAAACTCATTATTATAGGAATGGAGATTGGGATTGGCTCCTATCTTTCTTTGATCAGAAGATTAGTTTGTGGATTTACTGGTTCTTATCACTCAGTGGTCGACTTACTCTCATCACCTCCGTCTTACAGTGGATGGCCACTTACTGAATGCATTTATTTATTACTCCTTCCCACATTATTGCTAAGATTCAGACCCAGCTGTATCAATTTTTATGGGTAGATGGTGCTAAGGGCCATAAATTTCACCTGACTACTTGAGATACATTGTCCAGGCCGAGAAACACTGGGGGGTGTGGTATATTGGATACCCATGTTTTTGGATTTTCTCTCCTCGTTAAATCTATGTGGCATGCTATTTCACAAGATGACATATGGAATAATATTATCTCTTCCAAATATCTCCATGGCCAACATTTTTCATGTTGGATCATATCTCCTGAGTATGTTCTCGGAAAGGGCTCATATATATGGAGTATACTTCACAAGGTCTGGAGTATCCTTCTTGGGGTATATTGGATACCTGTGTTTTTGGATTTTCTCTCCTCGTTAAATCTATGTGGCGTGCTATTTCACAAGATGACATATGGAATAATATTATCTCTTCCAAATATCTCCATGGCAAACATTTTTCATGTTGGATCATATCTCTTGAGTATGTTCTTGGAAAGGGCTCATATATATGGAGGATACTTCACAAGGTTTGGAGTATCCTTCTCGGACGAATCAGATGGGCATTTGGTAGGGGGAACAAAATTATGATAGGTTTTGATTTAATTACTGGCATCTCGGCTCCAATACATCCCTCTACGAACACTATTTCATCTTTACACAACAAAGGTATCTTCACATTAGCCCATTCCATTGATGGCTGGAATGACAAAACGCTGAGGTGGAAGGATATTGTTTCTCTTCATCTACCTAGACAAACTGCTTCTGAATGGGACCTGTTTACTGCGGCTTTAAGAAGGGCTGGCATGACGAGCAATGGAGAAAGGGATGAGATCATCTGGGATGGTCCCACCAAGGGTGGGACTCTCATTGTTCAAGACATATACATATACTTAAGATCTCCTGCTTCAGATCTAGATCGGACCTAGTTTATGCATATTTGGGGGATGAATATGCCTTTAAAGATTATTTTATTTTCTTGTCTTACATGGCAGAACAAAGTACTTACATGGGACAACTTATGTCACAGAGGCTATACGGGACCTGGTTTATGCTCACTCTGTAGCTCTGATGGGGAGTCTATGGAACATTTGTTTCCCAATTGCCCTTTTTCCACTCACGTATGGAACCTCATATTTTCACATCTACACTATCCTATCACTCTTTTTCACTCCATCCTCCAATGATTCGAATAGGCCTTTAAATGTCGGATTTCTGATTCTCGTATTCCATTTTTTACTATTTGGGAATTATGGAAAACTAGGAATGGTGTCATTTTTTATGGGTCTTCTGCTCATCCTTACTGTTCTCTGTCTAAGATTCTGTGATGGGCTAATTCGATGATCCCTCGAAAGGTCCACAATCGGGATATGAGTATGCGTTTGCCGCGCAAAATTATCTCGATGTCGACTAGATTTTTTGATGGTGCAGCGAAAGATGGTATTTGTGGTTGTGGTGCTATTTTATTTAGGGTGCAGATGGTAAATTCACTTTATCTTGGGGAGGTGGGGAGGGGACCAATACACGGGCGGAGCTGCTGGCTCTATGGGGCACTCTATGGTTTTCCAGGAGTATGGAATGATTCCATACACATATATGGTGATTCTCAGATCATATTTCAAGCTTTCAATGGCTGCAATTCCTTCGACCCTCCACAACTCAGATATTGGCTTATAAGGATGAAGGAACTTCTCAGGACTTTCCAGTTAGCTTCTATTAACCATATCTACCGGGAACAAAATTCAAAGGTTGATCTTCTGTCTAAAATGGGATTGTAGATGGAGGAGGGTATCCTACTCTATGTTCACACCATTGCTGGTCGAGGGGTGGCCTGAGACCACATTCATATTCCATGACCGTCATTTCACCTCCTTTTGTTCTTATCTCTTTCTATTTTTTTTTGTGTTGGATTTTGGACAACGACTATTTTCTGATATGTAAGGCACATGATCTATTTTCCTTCATGTTTTCCTGGCACTGTCTCATGTGAAGTTTATGCACTATATGATGTTTATGGTGCTATAATGTTCATTACCTAACTGCTTCATTTTGTTTATCTCTCTCCACTATTAGAGGGTATGTCAGTGATTTTCACCTCTTTGAGTGCATGTGTATGGCATATAATATGCAAAATATGATGAAATATGGAGAACTCATGTAAACTGTTTTTTACACCTTAATGAAACAATTTGTTTTTTTTTTTTTTCTTCTGGAAAAAAAATTATAGTCATTTTTTAACTTTTAACTACTTTATTTCTCTATAAAGTTGATATAATATTATATTGTTTTATATGGACATTATTTTTTATATAATGTATATATAGTCATGTTTTAACTTTTAACTAGAATCTCTCTCTCTCTCTCTATATATATATAAAGAGATTGGCCACTTGTAATTTTTCAATGTTTATGTTGCATTTTTTTAATGTATAAAATGGATCAAAATTTACTTGAGCATAAAAGAGTGAGACTCCTTAAAATGTTTTATCTATAATAATAATTTTTCTTTTCAATTGTTGTATATAATGTATATATAGTCATTTTTTAAGTTTTAACTACTCTATTTCTCTATAAAGTTGATATAATATTATGTTGTTTCAAATGGACATTATTATGGTTGTATATAATGTATATATAGTCATTTTTTAACTTGTAATTAATTTATTTCTCTATAAAGTTGATATGATATTATATTGTTTCATATGGACATTATTTATGGTTGGGTGTGATTGTGAAATATTTTTGTTTTTTTATTATATATTTCATTTTTTTTAAGGGATAGGTGTCAACTCCAAGTTGAACATATACATAGAGATATTTCTCATACTAGGCAAGCTCAATTATATTTTTATTTAAAAACAAATAAATAATTAGATATTTGTTGATAATTATTTTTTTATTTTTATTTTTCATTTTTAATTTTTATTTTCTGTCAAAAAACTTGCGTTATATTATAAAAAAGAAATTGAGTACAAAAGTCATCTCCATAGACCCTTCCCTTTCATGCCCAGTGGACTTGGTGAGCATAGGGCTTGGAGGAAAACATAGACACACGGTGGAAAAATTTATTTTCGATTGACCTATTAGCCATACCATACATAGCCAAAATTGAACAAAAACTAGAGCAAGAGTCAACCACTTAAGGAGGCAGATGAGGCGGAAAGACAAGAGGGGCAACAAAGTAGCCTACATGTTCATGCATGTGGAAATCTATGTGCTCCACCCTTCATTCCATAGTGCAAAAGTGGTCGTTGGTGCACCAGTGCGACGCCAGAGGCTATCTAGGTTTTCCAAGTTTTCATTCTGGACATGTTGAAAATCATTGATGTAGGCTCCCAATTGATTTTGATCCTCATAATGTTGATTTCTCATTATGTCGATATATAGTTGAATGTTTCACAGCTAGCCTACTATAGAGTCTAAGGTGGTTGGAGAAAACACTTGGCCCGAAAGCAGGCATGAGAGATTGTAGTGTTCTCCTTTGTTTCCTTGCTGGATGCATTTTTCGAAGACGAGTGGCTGCTTTGATTCTGCCGCTGATGCTCCACAGGATGAAGAACTACTCCCGTGCCCTCCCTCCCCCGACGAGGACAACCCCTTTGTCGTGACATTGAGGCAAACAGAGGAGGGTTGAGGGCGGATAAGTCTAGGATATCCTGCCCACAGGAGATTGAAAATGACCTTGCAGGGGGCCTACAGAAAGACCACCCTTTCGACAAGAAATACCACACAGTACAAGGATGAACAAAGTACAAGAATTCACAAATCAAATTACCAGACTCAACGAGGCTGAGACTTGTAGGTTTTAACCCTGTACATAAATTATCTGCAAACGAATTCTTAAAAATATAAAATAAACAATAGCGAGAGAATAAAACATGAAACATATACACACAGAGATTTTTCCCCTGGATCCCAAATCGGGACTACCAGCTTGATTTTTCATTATATTCCTTTTTGTATTACAACACATATATATACATGTTGAAGCATTCATAAACCCAATCCATTAACCCTGGATTAGAACATAACCATAGTTCCCTTGATCGGATCTACAAAATACCAGGGGCAGAAAACCATCATGCCCCAAAACCATGTGAAAACCCATGCACAAAACCATAGGAGGCTCCTCCCACCAAAAATAGGGTCCTATGGATTTTTTTTTTTTTTTCCCCGGGGGCATTGTGCCTGGTGCAAGTGAAGGGGACCCTCTGACCCCCTTTTACCCCCCACTTCGTGCCTTCTAATCATGTAAAGAATATAATACAAACCCAATATTCTCCCACTTGTTTTCTTTACACAGGGGCCCATAGGACAACTTAGTCATTGGTCCAGTCCTGCAATGCCCATTTTTCTCTACACCAAGAGAAATTATCAGCGCTCACAGACTTCGTCAATGCATCTGCAACATTCTTCGAAGTGTCCACCTTTACCAAAAACACCTTTTTATCCTCAACCATATCTCTCACAAAGTGATACTGAACATCAAAGTGCTTTTTCTTTGAATGATAAGCAGGGTTCTTAGCCAAGAAAATTGCACTTTGGCTATCAAATTCTATCCTTATAGGTCACTGCACCAACCCCATACTTGAGCACAATCTCTGCAACCAAACTGCTTCCTTGATTGCATGAGTGGCTGTCATGTGTTCTGCCTATGTAGTTGAAAGAGCCACTACAGATTGTCTTTTACTCATCCAACTGACTGCACCTCCAAATAGGATAAACACATACCCACTTGTGGATCTTCTTTGGTCTAGATCTCCAGCCTAGTCCACATCAAGAAAACCACAGATGTCCAAAACTCTGTCCAATCCTAGTCTTCCCTGGTAGCACAAACCATAATCACTAGTGCCACACAAATATCTGAAAACCTGCTTCACTGTTGTCCAATGCTCTTTACATGGTTTTGACATAAACCTACTCAGTGCTCCCACTGCATGTGAAATGTCTGGTCTAGTACAGACCATTGCATACATCATACTACCCACTGCACTTGCATATGGAACATGGGACATATCATCCTCTTCTTCTTGTGCCTTGGGACACTGTTCAACAAATAGCTTTACACCTACATGAATAGGAACCTTCACCAGTTTACTATCCTGCATATTGAACCTCTGCAATATTTCTCAACATACATCCTCTGGTTTAACCAAAGCTTCCTCTTTGCTCGATCTCTCTTAATTTCCATGCCCAAAATATAGTTTGCAACATCAAGATCTTTCATGTCGAATTTGGAGAACAATTGGGTCTTCAAATCCTAGATAATTTCTTTGTCATTTCCAACGAGAAACATATCATCCACAAACAAGACCAAATAAATAATACGGTCACTAATTAATTTAAAATAAACACAATGATCCTCTTTTCTTCTGGTGAAGCCAAGTCCCCATATATAGGTATCAAATTTATGATACCACATCCTTTGTGACTGTTTTAACCCATACAAAGAATTTTTTAACCTGCATACTAGTTCTTTCTTACCCTTCATCGCAAAGCCTTCAGGTTGCTTCATGTAGATATCCTTCTCTAGATCCCCGTGAAGAAATGTTGTTGTCACATCCATCTGTTCTACCTCAAAATCAAATGCAATAACAACAGATAAAAGTAATCTAATAGAAGTAACCTTGGCAACAGGAGAAAAAATATCACCAAAAGCAATTCTCGGCATCTCAGAATAACCTTTTGCTACCAACCAAGCTTTTTTTTTCTCGATCTTACCTTCTGCATTCATCTTCTTCTTAAATACCCATTTTCTCCCGATGGGCTTCCTTCCAGCCGACAACTCTACCAGATCCCATGCCTCATTTATGTGCAAGGATGCCATTTCATCAACCATGGCCTCCTTCTAGAGTTTTCCATCCTCTAAATCCATTGCCTCCTTGACAGTTTTGGGATCATCATCAGTGATAGTTAAAGAAAAATTTGAATAGAAAGCAAATGGACTATACTTTCTGGCTGCCTTATTTCCTGAAATGATCTTCTCACTGTTGGAGTTTGTGGCTCTTCCTCTTCTGAATCTTGTTCTATTGTAGAGTTTGATTCATCCTCATTTAGCTCAAAATATCTTCTCAGGTTCCTTTGGTAGGACTTCATGTTTAACAACATCTTATACCTCTCTAAACACCACATCTAGGCTATACACAACCTTCCTTGATTCTGGGTTCCAAAGCTTGTAACCTTTTAAACCATCCTTATTCCCAATAAAGATGCACCTTTCAGATTTATCCAAATTGGTCATTTTATCCTTTGGAACATGTACATATGCATCACATCCAAATACCCTCAGATGTGAAAGAGAGGGTTTCTTACCAGTCCATACCTCATGTGGAGTCTTATCCTCCAACGCTGATGAAGGTGATCCGTTAACCAGGTAACATGTAGTCTCCACTGCCTCTGCCCAGAATTCCTGTCCTAACCCGATACCACTGAGGATGCCTTTTTCATTTTCTATCAGTGTTATGTTCATTCTTTCTGCAGCTTTGTTTTGCTGATGTGTGTATGGAGTAGTCTTATGTCGTTCTATACCACACTTATTACAAAACTCTTCAAATTCCTTCTTGCATAACTCTCCACCATTATTTTTCCTCAACACCTTTATCTTCTTCTCCATCTGGTTTTCCACCAGAGCCTTAAATTATCCAAATATGTCAAAGACTTCAAATTTCTTCCTTAAGAAATATATCCATGTATTCCTTGAGAAGTCATTTATGAATGAAACATAGTACACAGACTTACCCAGTGATGGAACTGGCACATGTCCAAACATATCACTTTTCAAAAGCACTAATATCTTGTTCGCCCTCTTAGCACCAGAAGGAAAACTCACCCGATTCTGCTTCCCATATACACAATGTTCATAGAAATCGAAATCTAGAGATAAATTAGACATACCTTCTACCATACCATTACCATGCAGTATCTAAAGGCCCTTCTCTCCAATATGTCCAAACCTTTGATGCCATAGCATGGTATTTTCTTCAGAGACCGCTAGGATTTATACTCCATTTTCGGGAACCAAATAACTATTGCACCCATCAATAATAGTGCAACCCTGAAGCTTGTATAGAGTTCCAATCCAAACTTCCCGCATTAATATCAATGATCCATGAACCATCTTGCAGGTATCTTTCTCGAACACTTTTTTACACCTGCATCATCCATTTTTCTTACAAAAATCAAATTTCTGGCCAATGCAGGAATATGTAGAACACCAGGAAGTGTTCTAATCCTTCCACCTTGCAGTTTCAGCTTTAATTTTCCACATCCGACGATTCTGGCCTTCCTATAATCCCCTAAGAAGACATCACCACCATCATACTTCTCATACTCATAGAACCACTCCCTATGGGGAGTGAAGTGAAAGGATGCACCTGATTTAATCAACCATGCCCCATGATCTACACGTGTATTTAAAGAAGAAGCCAAATACACATCCCCGCCTTCATCTGAGATGGTTTTTGCCTATGCAGAAGGAGCATCATCAGATCCCTTTCCTTTCTCAGGAGCTTTAGGTCTGCAATCCTTTTTGAAGTGCTCTTCCTTTCCACATTTCCAGCACACATATACAAGATTTCCTGGAGATTTAGATCTCCCTCTAGATTTAGATATCCCACTCAGAAAATTATTTTTGTTTTTGTTCCTCATACAGATAAGGCTTCTCCATTCTAGCCCTCCATATTTCTCCGTCTCATTTCTTTCGACAACAAGGCTGAGACAATTTCATCAAAATTCAAGGTAGTTGCATTGCTACCTATTGCAATATCTATACTGTCCCCATGAATTTGGTACAAAACACAAAAAAATGATGCACTTATCTTCATATGAGATTTTAATATCAACCGGATGACAAATAAATTACCACAGTATTGAAGGCATTCAAATTCTTTGTCACCGAGTCTCCATCCTTCATCCTCAGGTTATACAACTTTTTCCGCAGGAAAAATTTATTCACCAGAGACTTTGATTGGTACAAAGTCCCTAATTTGACCCACAAAGTCTTTGTCGTAGCTTCCCCAGATACATTCAAAAAAACTGAATCTGAGATACACATTTGTATTGTGCTCTTTTCCTTCCGATCCAACTTCACCCAGTCTTCATCTGACATTGTCGTTCGTTTAGTACCCAGATCTACATCGATCCACTGTTCTTTATTAACCAATAGATCCTCCATATTGAGCTTCCACAACTCAAAAATCTGAACATTAAATTTCTCAATCTCTATCTTTCCACTGCTCGCCATTTTCTTTCACCGCAAGAATCGATCCCACAAATCTCCCACTGAACAAGGTCTACCACAGGTCCGAGAAAAAAAAACCCTCAGCAGCAAAGGTGTCCCCTTGAAGCCGAAAAAACTCTGATACCAAATGTACGTTTTAACTATGTACATAAATTATCTACAAATGAATTCTTAAAAATAGAAAATAAACAATAGCAAGAGCATAAAACATAAAACATATACACACAGAGATTTTTCCCCTGGATCCCAAATCAAGACTACGATCTTGATTTTTCATTATATCCTTTTTAGTGTTACAACACATATATATACATGTCGAAACATTCATAAAACTCAATCCATTAACCCTGGTTTAGAACATAACTGTAGTTCCCTTGATCGGATCTACAAAATACTAGTGTCAGAAAACCATCATGCCCCAAAACCATGTGCAAACCCATGCACAAAACCATAGGCGGGTCCGACCATCTAAAATAGGGTCCATTTTTTTCCCCGGGGCACTGCATCGGATCCTAGGGGGGCTGCCCCTCATGAACCCCTTGGAGTCCCTGGCGCAAGCGAAGGGGGACTTCTACCCCCTTCTTACCCCCTGCTTCGCGCCTGCTTCTAGTCGTGGAAAGAATATAACACAAACCCAACAAGACTAGAGCCTCTCTGCCTTTGGTTCCTTTTGCTATCGACACCACCCAGTTTGAGTCCACTCGAAATGCACCCCTCCAAGCTATGAATGTGTTGACTTCCCAACGACGATGAGGCCTGGGGAAAGCCAGCATCGAGAAAACCCTTCCAACACAGAGCTAGCTAGTCCAAAGCAAGTCCCACTGCACTCTTCACCTGCAATCCCATTGCAAATAGGGAAGGAAACAACTAAACAAAACCTAGGCACATGAACTGTCGAAACAATACTCTTTCCCTAGAACCAATTCCAAACACTCAACAGACAGACCAAGGTGTCCAACAGGGATGCTCAATACCTAGCTACCTCCGACGTGCCAGGATCCCACGGACAATCCTTGACTGAGACCTCCCTTTGCTTTGGGTTGAAACATTCCCCGCGTGCCTCACTTTCCAACTTCCATGACCTTGGCGGGGAAAACCAAAGCTCAAGACCAAATTCCTCTATAGTCTCCCACCTCATCACCCAAAACACCACATTGTTCATCTCCCCAAGCCAAGCATGTAATATAATGTCAATGTATGTGGGATAACCACCCGCTTGCAGGCACTTAATGGAAGTCGTGATCGTAATGATACCTTCAATGGGTGCATGGAGGCTAGGCATGATCTGTATGCAACCCTGTTGCCTAGTGGTACGTCGTTTGTTCATCCCCATCGAGGATATTAGTTGATAAATTTTCATTTTCAAAATATTTTTTAAATAATAAAAACCATTCTCTAGAGTTATATTGCACCTTTATTATATATATATATATATATATATATATATATATATATATATATATATATATATATATATATATATATATATATATATATATTTTTTTTTTTTTTCTTTTTCAAAACATAGAAGAGTTATACTTCACTTCATCTCTATTATATGTTTTTTCAATTATAAAAACAAATAATACTAGCATTAGCACAACCATATAATTTAAATGGTTGATAAAGGAAATAGGTATCAATCATATGAAGCATCAAAATAATTATTTCATTAATCCATATTAAATATCAAAATACTTACTTCATAATATTAATTTTTTATTATTATAAAAAGTAATTAACTTATCTCTATTTTAAATTATTATTAATTATAAAAATAATTAATATATGTTAAAAATATATACATTTAAAAAAAAACACGGAACAAGATTGTTAATTATAGAGATTTACCCCTATTTTACCATGAAGATTCTTAATTGGTATATAAACCTTACAATACCATTGGCCAATATTATGGCTTAATTATACCACATGACTAAAAAGCCATAACTCACTCCATATGGCATTTGGTTTAACTTATAGATGAAATATTCCTTTTCACTAACATTTGACTATACAATTTCAAGTAAGAATGTAATTTTTTGTTGTTTAAAACACATTTTTGAATGCATAAATCATTCAACACTCCCATAAATTTTTTTTGTTGTTTAAAAAACTACGACTAGTTTTTTTATTTCTCCAACACAGTATGGTAGAGATATTGTAATATTTAACATTTTGACTAGGTCAAAATAAAATAAAATTTCAAATTAAAATGAGTAATAATAATAATAATAATAATCAACAAAACATTTTTACTGAAATAAAAATAAAATAAAATAAAGTAAACATAACATTAATAATTTTTTTTATAATTATAATTAATAAGTAAATCAACTAATATCCATCTTAACTCTGGATCTACCGAACCCCAAGAGGGATCAAATCTCTTGAGATGAAAACCTCATTTAGAGTGAAAATAATTTGACCTCTCTTAGCCCTGGGTAGATCTGGAGTTAAGCTGGATTTTTTAATAAATTTAATTAAAAGAGTAAAGTTATCTCCCTAGTTTGCAAAATCTCTTTTGCTAATAATTAAGATCACTTAAATCCTCTCCGAGAAAAAGTTTTTCTCCCTTTTGAGTGTGCTCAGTTGATTGTTGGAGCATGTGGGAGTTGTTGGGCATTGGCAATAGAATACCGAGTTATGTCTAAGATAGTATATAGAGCCCTATGCATGAGTTAAAGCCTTTAGTGTGATTTTGGGTGAATCCCCTATAACTGTGTGTGAGGGAAATGAAATGTGTTGCCTAAACCTGTCTGGATCAATGAGAGGCTCAATGGAAGACTGAGTCACTTTGATGTTTGTTGTATAGATAATAAACGCCCTGGACATGAAATGATGGGTTACTATGGTTCTTGTTGGGTAGTTTATAAATCACCTAGATAATGGAAATTAAACCTGTGTGGTTCTTGCTGTGAAAAGACAATTGATAAACTGTCTAGATAGTGGATTCCAATTATCGAGACTAAGAAATACCCCAACTAAACCTTGGTTGAAATCCTTGTGAGTTTTGGGTGAATCCCACGTGAACTATGTTTGAGGCCATTGGATTGTGTTGTCTAATCCTATGTGGATTAGTAGGAGGCTCAGTGGAAAATTGAACCAATTTGGTGTTTGTTGTATAGTTGATAAACCACCTATAAAATAATTTTTGGGTCGCTTTGGTGCTTTCTGAGTAGTTAATAAACCCCCTGTACATTGGAAAATGATACCCCTGCAATAATTACTATGAAAATATAGTTGATAAATTACCTGGAGAGTGAATTCCAACTCCTGATATTGAGAATTACCCCATCTGAACCTTGGGGGTCAATCCTTATGATGAACTCAGGGGAAAGAGTGGGTCACTATGGTGCTTAACACTAGGAAAAACTAATAATCTCCATAGTGATTTTTGTAGGTACAACTGATAAACCACCTTGGTTCTCACTGTTACAGGGCATTGGAAAAACACTTGGATAGTGGACTCCATATTATAAGTGTTTAACTCAATACCCCATCTGAACCTTGGGTGGAAATTTATGAACAAAATCAAAAGAAAGAGCGGGTCACTATGGTGCTTATTGCTAGGAACAACTAATAAACCAATTAGTGATTGTTGTAGGTACAACTAATAAACCACCCTGGTGCTTGCTGTTAAACAACAATTGATAAACCACTTGGATACTGGGCTCCATATTCTGAGTTTTTAACCAAGCCCCTAGTATGGATTCCCTAAGAAATCATTTCTTCAAACATTTAATTCGGGTCAGGGGTGGTCAGATGCAATAAATTTGTTGTGTAGTTGGTGTTGGAGTAGGGTCCCCTGAGGTACAAGTTCCAAAGACAAATTTTTGTATGTTTGTATGTGCGCATTGTGCAAATGAAGTTAAAGGGATTTTTACCCCAATTTTGGATGTAATTAAGCTTAAATGTAAACTCATTAGGGGAATTTTGAGGTCTAAAATGGGCCTCCTAAGGAAATAATAAAATAATAGCTAAACCAATAAAATAATATTTATGAATTTGCAATTCAATTTTTGCACAAAAATCCATGTAACCACGGTTAAATTCAATTCAAAAGTTGTACCAAAATAAAAATAATAAAATAATTGTATTGATGTGACTATAAATAAGAATGAGATTTTTCAAAAAAAGTCATTATCATTACACAACTAATGCATTTGTCTTTTGTACTTAAATAACTTAAAATAAAATATAAATATAGATTCATAAATTCTTAATTATAGAATATACGATTAATTAAAATTTATAATATTTAAATTATATAATAACATGTAATTAATATACTATATAAAAATAATATAATATAATATATTGTTTTATATGTGAATTTTATAGTACATATTGAATTGATTTGATTTATAAATAAATATTTGAAAATATAAAAATATAATATTTATTGAAAAATGTGTAAATACATGAAGATTGTGTAGAGATATGCATTGTTTCTTTCAAAAAATATGAAATGAAAATAATAGTATTTTATTCAAACAGTGTGAAATGACATTTATTATGATTACTTTACTTTATGACTTTAAAAGTACTTAGAGCACTACCATGGTTAACCATGAGTTTTTATCTACCATTGAGAATGTGACAAGTAAGTACCTTTAACTCAAGCAATGCCACCTCAACCATTAGGGATGATGCCATTCCCTAACAATTGATTGGTTCTCATAAAGTGAATTTTGATTGTACATTTTCCTTAGGAGGCCCATTTTAGACCTCAAAATTCCCCTAATGAAGGGCCTCAAACCATGGTTTGAGACCATAGTATCTGCACGCGAGGTGTATTATAAATAGATAGAGTATGTCTAAGCTAAGTAGTTAAGTTCTAAGTAAGTTGATGAGATATTGAAGCTCTGATAGTATTTGCGTTTGTAAGGGTTTTTGGGTTGGGTGAAAGGATCCTGTTGGCTATGTGCACGAAGACCTAGTCCTGGCTGTGTGCGCAGAAGGGTTTGTAAGGGTTTTGTAAGGGTTTTAGAAAGACAGTTGATGTATTGATAGATCTGAAAAACAATAGAAAGAACCATTTTGGTAAAGCTCTCTATGTTATGTGTCTATATTATTGTTTATGCTATGATGAGATCGCAATATCTGTTTACTTATTGATGAATGCGCGAAGATGTCTGATATGTTTATGCATATTGATGATTAAGTGATTTGTTAAGTATTTATGCTTTAATTAAGATCTAGATCTGGTCCTGATCTGTTATCTGCGCTGAATTGAATAGTATTCATGTATTATTTTGTTGATAATTGCATAGTCTCTGTGTTTCTATTAGAAACTATTGCGCACATATATATAAGTTCACTTAGGGTTTTGTTGAGGACCACTTCATTAAATTCTCTCTCAGGGTGCGGAAACCTGGTTCCAACATACTGCTTCGAGTGAGACTTTGGTTTGCACAAGAAGATCATTGCCGAAAGGGCCAGTAGTTGGAGGGTTTGTTGGTTTATCCATAAGCTCCGAACCTGGGTCAAGACCCCTCAAGCCAACAAATGGTTCCGTTGCCGGGACTAAGATCATCATTTTGAGGGAGATTTGATGCTATGGAATCCATTGCGCAATGAAATACAAGACTGGTTGGATAGAAATATCCTTGAATTCACGCTGCAGGAGAATAGAAGCACTAAATTATTTGATGAACAGTGGGTACAAAAGTATATTTATACAAAAGTGCATGAAATTTTCTTATGTTCCTTTGTGCATGAACTATTGGAGTGGTTGTCGCGCTTAGCTGAATTCCATCACTGCATAAGGGACGACGTAGTCAATGAGTGGACTCCTGAATTGATCCAACAAGTAGAGAAGTTTGATAATAAGATCACTCGCATGGTAGATCGTTGGATCGATCGCCTTCTGGGCATTTTTGTGACTGAATTTTTTGTTGACCAATTTGTGTCATATTCTGAAGTAGAAAGAAGGTTCTTGAAAGGCCCTAGAGGTAAGTTCCTGTGCTCATTGAAATTATTGCTGCAAATTCTATTGTGTGAACGGGGTTTACTGTGTGAACATACTTCTTGAATGCATCAAAGAGGTTCAATTAAGCACAGTGGAAGAATTTACCGCGAAGACTCTGAAAAATTCCTTTATAGCCCTCTGAAGCCTAGATCTGATAGTGAACCTGAACCAAAAACAGACTCTGAAGAAGAAATTTCGTCATATCAGAAGCTCTTGAATCTGTTTCCCACTCCATATACTCCACTTTTGAGCTCACATCATAGATCACCTACCCCACTGCACAGTCCATCTCGACCTCCACCTCCACCTCCCCCTGAAGTAATGTGGCTTCATCCATGAAGTTACCTAGTTTCAGAGGCATTGGCAATGAGGAAACTGATCACTTTTGGTTCGTAACTGAGGATGTATGGCAGAATCATTAAGTAAACAATATTGATATTAGAAAAGCATAGCTAGCTACTATATTTCAAGATCACGCACTAGACTAGTACATTAGGTATGTGCAAGCAAACCCTAATGATACCCTGGAAGAAATTAAAGAAGCCCTGAAAGTGTAGTTTAAGAAACCTAAGTCCTACACACAATTGGTGACAGAAATGAAGGATATTCGTCAAGAACCTAATGAGTCTGTATGGAAGGCCGATGAAATATTGAAGCGCACCATCAGAGCTGGTGGATTTATGATTGATGATACTCAACATAAAGAATGGTTCATTTCTATGTTGCTTCCACATTTGCACCAGCCATTAGGTCAGAAAAATATTGCCACACAAGCTGAGGCCGTAGAATTTGCATTGAAACTAGAGGCTACCCCAACACCTATGGCACTGGGAACTCAACAGATTTAGAGTTAGCTAGAGGCAATGCATCTGGAAATTCAAAATCTGCGCAAGGACAAAGGCAAGGAAGTCTACGCAGAGGTATGGTGTATCAAATGCAAAGCTTCCGGGCATCATAAAGACTAGTGCCCTGTTTTCAACAACTATCTGAACATTGGGGGCCCTATTCCATTGAATAACCCTCTATGGTGCACTATATGTCAAATTTCTGGACTACATGACACAAATTCTTTCCCTAGGATTGGAAAATATCAACCTGATTTGAAGTAGTTATATTGCTAGTTTTTTTTCATCATTAGGGCATGATGAGTAGAATTCTCGGACCTATGATATGATGTTGGATAAAGCAAAGATATATAGAATGCAGGTTGAGCCTACATCACCAACATCCCCTTCTGGGCGAGGATTCTAAGGCAAAGGAAGAGGTCGATAAGGTGGATCAGCTTGTCGAGGAAGAGGAAAAGTGATTTGCTATAACTGTGGTGATGCTGGTCATTATGTGCGTGGCTGTCTGAATTCAGCGCGACAGTCTTGTAGGTACTGTAGACAATTTGATCATATTATAGAACATTGTCCTGTTTTGATTGCTAAAATGCAGGAAAAGAAGACCCCAATGCAAAATCTTCAGATGTTTCGTACAGAAATTCGGGAAGAATATCCTTGTGTGAATGTAGTTACCAGGAATGGCATAGCTACCAAGGAAGATAAGGGAAAGAAACCTGCCACTCATGTACGGATCCGAAAAGCACCTAAAAAAAAATAAAGCTTCAATCTTCAACACGCCAAAGAGACCTTTATTGAATCAAGGAAAGAATTTGCAGAAGGAGATACTTCAACAAGTGGTAGAACACTAAAGGAAGTAGGAGGAGAAGAATAGATTAAGCCATTTTTACAAGCATGCATAAAGTTGTTGCGCAACAAGAAGGCTGTTGAAAATTTGTAGGTATTAATAGATAATTGCACAGAGAAAGGAAAACCCTTGGTAGAACAACGAGAAGTCAATAAATTATATAAGAACAAGAAGAGAATGGGTAGATAGATGCATATGACTGTAGAGATTGGTGCTTATGAAATGGACCAAGTCATTTTAAATATTGGATTGGATGCTAATGTCCTACCTAAACAAACATGGCAGCGCATGGGAGAGCCAAAGCTGGAATGGTCTACTATCCAACTGCACATGGCTAATCAACAAAAGATCATTCCTTTGGGAAGGTTATCCAGATTTGTGGTTGATATAGAAGGTGTTAAGGTGTTGGCAGACTTTGAAGTCATACAGATTGTAGATGATACTGATCCCTATCCTGTGTTGCTAGGATTGGTTTGGGAAATTGACATGGATGGGGTTATCAATCTGAAGAAAAGGAAAATGGAATTTGAGAGCAATGGGGTTAGGGTAATAATTCCTCTAGATCCTGCAGAAGGCCAAAGGTATACTGAACCTGTGCGTGCTGAGGAAGAGATTGATCAAATCTATAAGCTAACTTTGTGCGAGAAAGACTGGATTAATCCAACAACAGATGGGAATATTAAATGGGAGAAGGATAGTTCTTGTTTCTCAGACTCTGATGAAGAACTAGAGAATTGGCAGAACCGACTGCATGAGGTGTCTACGCTGCACTGTAATCGTGTGACCTGCGCTCTGTGTTTTATAACATCTAAGGTACGTGATTTCCCATATTATGATGGCTCAACTGATGTAAACATGTTCCTAGGAGAGCTGGAAAGCTCTGTGCCTGTAGAACAAAGGTTCCATGCTTTGGATCATGGCTTGTGCGCTACTCTAACAAGGTGGTGGGAAACACATAAGGAGAATATGGGATATTGGGTGGAATGTGCGCACATGATGAGGCATGACAACAGGTGAGTTATTTCCAAAAGTAAAATTCTTTTCTTTCTCTAATGCATTGTATGAAATGAGTTTATCTGTATCATTTGTCATGTGTTTTGAGCATCCGCTGTCAATGTACCACTGATTTTCTTGATCTTATGCATACAATTCTATGCCACAACTTTCAGATTCTAAGGCCTTCCTTTTCCATACCGTAGAATTTGTTGATAATCGCTCCTTTTGAGACGTTGGCTGTAATTTTCTCCTGCATTCAGATTCCTTGTGTCCAAAGTTATTGCAAAATGAGAATTCAATTTCGTCTTTAAGAGGTGAGAAATTATTGTTGGTGTTTTTATTGATTCCTGTCTCATTCCTTTGTTTTCTTTCTGCTCTAGTCATGATGGTTTTGTATGCAACACATTGAGCAACCTTGTGATCAAAACTATGATATGAGAAACATTGTCCATTAAAGTAGAAATTTCTGTGATCATAGAATCGTTTAGTGTTTTTTACCTTTTGACTGATGCTTCTATTATTATTTATCCTTGGATTAGAGTGGGCATGATTTACCTGTGAATTTTCTTTATTCTTTTGCTTTAGGCTGGAGCTTTGCTGACTGGTTTTTTCTGCATTTAGATAGCTTCTTGTTATAGCAAAGGGCTTTCCTGTCTTTGATGTTTCTCCATTGTCTCCAAGACCTTTCTTCATAAGAGGAGAGAATTGTACCTTGATGATTTCATCTACAGTTTCAAAACCTTTAGAAAATCTAAGATTTAGAGTTTCTTTATCTTCTCAAGTTCCTTTCTTAGACATACTATTTCACATTCTAACTTCTCATTATGATTCTCCATTTCTATGAGTTGATTCTTTAAAGTATCTATAGCTATTTTATCTTCTTCTAAACATATTTTAAGCTGAGTGGCTTATTTAATGAAAAAATCCTTTTCTTCTAAACCATCCGTGAATTTGTCATCAGACTCATTAGTACTTCTTTCAAATTCCATGAGTAATTTAAGATCTTGATCAGACTCTCCTTATTCACTATTTTACCAACCATCACTATCTTCGTGAGTATAATAAATTTTCTTATTTTCAAACCGTTTCCTATTTCCTTTTGCAATTTCCTTCCATTTTTCATGGTTTTCTTTATAAGGAAACTTAGTAGCATAACGACCAACTCTACCACATTAAAAACACTTGAAGGGAAGCTTACCTCTGAATCTTCCAGTGCCTAGTTGGAGTTTCTTTAAAAAATTTACCTCATCTTCTTCTGATATATAACCTGATTCCTTGTGTTCTTCCTTTTCCTTTCCTCTTGCAATTGCTTTGAATGTAGTTTATCTGATTTATGAGGGACCTCCTTTTCTCATTTTAAAGGTTGTTAATATCCAATGAAGTTGTACAACAGTAAGGTTCTGCAGATCCTGCTTTTCTTCAATGGCAGACACTTTTGACTTGAATTTTGGAGTTAGAGATCTCAAAAAAATTTCTACTAAAACTGAGTCTTTTATATCTTCACCCATATTTCTCATATGATTCACAATCTCATATATTAATAGAAAGAAACTTGCAATACTTTCATCATTATACATTTTGAGAGTTTCATATTGAATTATAAGAGTTTGGAGTTTAACACTTTTTACCTTGTCATCGCCTTCATAGCTCTGGATGATCCTGTCCCATATTTCCTTTGCTGAATTTAGCTGCATAAGTTTGAAAAATTCTTATTCTATCAGGCTTCCTAAGAAGGCACTGACATATTTTGCATTGGTTTCATATTTCTTCTTTCACTACAAGGAAAAGACCCTCTAGCGGATGTTTTTTAGGAAGCCCTTATAAAAATACCCCAGACATTCATTTGTAGCGGAGGTTACTAGAGGAGGTTGTCGGGTGGAGGTTTTTGCAAATGATTTTCCTCCGGTGTGCTTATCATCCTAAACCGCACCGGTGTGTTCAACTAGAGAAAGCACTGGTGCGCAAAAAGAATTGGCACACCAGGACACAGTGCGCTCCGTACAAACCCGCCCAGTGCATCTTATTAATGTAGCGCACTGTTGCTTTACAAAGATTCCACACCGGTGCATCCTAAAATCCCATGCCAAAACTGAAACAACCTGGTGCAGTCTTAATAAACCGCACCGGTGCGCCTATAAAAACCCGCACACCGGAGCAAGGTTAACTAAAAAAAATTACGGCCAAAAAACTGTATTTTTCACTTTTCAGTGCTCTAGAGCTCTCAAGCACTGGTGAAAATTTTCCTTGTCTGAGGTGCCCTGGCATCGGTGCTCCCATTGCACACACTACTGCTGTGCATTGCCCACCATCTCCATTTTGAATTTTGCAGAACGGTGGGAAAATTTAGTTTTGCAAATTCTACAGCGAATATGCTTCCTCGACGGTCAAATGTACAGGTATTTTTCTTGTTTTTCCATAATTAATCATTTTAGCGGATTAGAATTGTAAATTAGCTTAAAATTAACCTTAAAAAAAAAAAAAAACATTTCTCGCGCAGTGCGCTCGAGCCGTTTGGCTCGCACCATTTTGTGGTGCTGTCTGTAAATTTACAGGCCGCACTGACACCGGTGCTAATGGTATCCACACTGGTTCCACGGAAGTAACTAAAGGCGCACCGAGATTTTTTTAAATTTAAAAAAAGTGTGGTGTAGTCGGTTACTCGGCCGCACCGTTGACCCTGTCAAATAGTGGGAATGCAGTGCGTTGACAGAAATATCTGCCCTGGGGCGAGTAATTTTGTCAATGCATCGCATTTCGTCATTTATACTTGGTCAACGGTGCGGCTTAGTTAAATACTGCATCGTTGAATATGTACTGATGTCAGAACGACAGTGCACTGACCAAACTATACGCCCCGGGGCATATAATTTGGTCAACGCACCGCCCTCCCGACACTGGCCCATAGTCAATGTTGCGGGCTGTTATACCACCGCATCATTGAATTTGGAACAATGCCAGGAGGGCGGTGCGCTTAAAATTTTCAGGGGGACTACCTCCGGTGCGTTGAAAATTTTCAGGTGCACAACAATAAAAGACGCACTGTGACCGATGCATAGATGTTTTTTGTGGCGCACCGACTGTTTTTTAATTTTTTTATATATGTATATTCCTAAATACATGTCTCATTTAATAAAAAAATTGTATTTAATATGTCAATCATTCAGAGACGTGAAAGGAGAGAAGAGAGGGAACAACAACAACAACATGTGAACATGAGATTAGATGTTTTCGCGGGGAGCTAGTGCGAAACCCTAGCCATGGTGGCCATGGGTTACTCGATAAAGGATGGAGCTGAATGGTCTATATGGCTCAAGGCTACTACCACACGGGGTCCATATCGACGCTCGTGTCATTGACCTGACCGACGATGGTGGGTGTATCGGGTTTTTCTTTTAACACATGAATTAGGGATTTGTCGGGTTTTCATCTTTGTTTTCAGTTACAAATTTCAGTGCGATGTAATCTTTATGGTTCCCGTGAACAACTGACTGGCACTGAATGACCCTCGGTTATACCACTAATATTTTTTACTTCCAACCTGTTTTCTGGACATCGGTTGGTTTGGTGGGACTCGCATTGATGGTCATGGGTTGCTAGGTGGGGTTTTATCTGCTCTGCTCAGAGCATTATTTCCGTGGTGGTCTAGGCCCTGCTTCTTACTGACGGCGGTATCAGACCCTGACCCACTGATTCAGAACCCAACTCGGTTTTCACTCCACTTGCTACCCACTTACTCTATATTGGTGCTCATTGGCGACCTCGTTTACCCTTTGCGACATCTGTTTGGTTTCCTCAACTGTTGTCTGTTTTACACCGCAAATTTTAAGGAATTGGACAGGTATCAAGGCTACCACCAGTGGCACTACCTGTGGACCTTCAAAATTATCTCTTTGAGCTTTTCGGGACTTTCTTCACGGTCTATGGTGGTTACTACTTTTCCATCCATTGGTCATGAGCATATACGAGGAGGAACTCAACTACACTGCTGACCCTCTGGAGGTGGTAGAGATTTGGGGGAATTGGAATGATGATGATGTGGCTTCCATGGTGGATATGAAGTTAGCACCGGTTTCACACCAGCTAGAACCGTTGCTGCAGGTCACGACTGCGATCTGTTCAGACCCTATTGTTTGTCGTTTGGACTCTCTGTCCTTCTCTATCCCATCACTTTCAGTGCTGTGACTCTGGGAGCCACACGCTCAAGACACCCTTGTCTTGCCTCCACACAACATAACTGCTTCGATCTCGGTCGTTGCTGAGGTCACGGAGAATATCAGTGCTGACTCACTTGCATTTGCAAACCTTTTCATCAGTGGGGCAGAGAACTTTCAGCTACCGATTCCTTCATACGTTGCGTCTGAGCCGATTGTGGCATCTAGGTCCTTTGAGAATATACCTTTTGATGCACAGAATGTGGATGAGTAGCACTCATCCAATTCAGATGGTCTTGGTGAACCAAGCATTGCCTTTGGGGATCTGAATATTCACAGAGGTAAGAAAAACCTCGCCATACCAAGAACTGGAACAGTCATAACACTAATTTTGGGCTGGATAGAGGCATGGAAAATATTGAGCTGACAGCGGCTACGGTACTTGTGGGCAAGGTCCGAGGGCGTAAATACACCACTGTGCAACTAAAGCTTTAGACAAAGGAGATTTGGCGAGGCCACATGGAGCATCTACCGGGTGTTATGACTTTGAATAGGGGATGGTTTGCCCTCACATTTTCTCATCCCGCATTGGTAGACTGGGTTTTAACAAAATACTGGCATATCGAGATGCACCCAGTACTGTTGAAGATATGGTTCCCTCTATTTGATCCCAATAAGGAGAATTCGTGTGCTGGTCTGATTTGGATGCGCCTTCCAGGTCTGCAGCTTCAATTCTAGAATGATGCCTCTCTACGCAGCATTGGGGAGGATTTTGGCCATTATCTGGATCATGAAAGATCCTATTTGGAGACTGGAATCCTATATGTTGTTCACATTTTTGTTTTCTTGAATAGAAGGGATGGCCTCCATGATAACTATAGCATGTTCTTCAAAGGGATGGTATGGCAACATATTCTAGATTATGAGGGGGTTCCTTTTAGGTGCCGGTGATGTCATTCGATTGGTCATCTATACAAAGAATTTCCTCTCATGGGTGGTGCGGTTCCCCTCAACAAGACTTTCGTACACATGGCTACTCAAACAGACCCAGTCAGTATTGTATCGACACCGGAGGTGCACCTGATGGGTGCCCATAATCAGTCCGAGGAACTGCTGCCGTCTTGGCCGATTACTCAAGCACGATCAAACAACCATTCTTTCTACTCTACTTAGAGGGATCCAACTTCTATTCTGGGTACTTCTTCCCCCTCTCCTTCTGTTTGTGATTTTTTAGCTACTGCATCGTCAAATATTTTTCACCACACTATTTGTTCACTTGACTCCATTAACCCAAGCCTCGTTGCATCGACCCAAACACACTATCCCGCCCACCATACCCCACACATCTGCAGAAACCTCATGCTTATCCCCTAAAACCGCATCAAACTCCTCTTCTGTCGGGCACCATTACTACCTGAGATCATCTATTCAGATGCCCAACTTGTCAAACCTTGGCATTGGATCGGTGTAGGACCCCTCATCTACTAAATTGCATGGTAGACCTTCTGCGATTTCAAAGGCTATCCGCAAGGCCAACATGGAGGTGGCTACGGGTACGCATTCATCCTTACTTAGGGTTCTTATAGCAAGAAAACCCAAGGATGTGTTTCCATCATGATCTATCTCTCTTATTACTGCAAGGGCCTTGCCAACCCTATCAAAGAACTGGCACTTAGGAGACTTCTTCATTCCACTCGCATTGATGCTATTTTCCTTCAAGAAACACTGGGGGAAGGTACCTCCATTTATAGGATCTTATCGTCACTCCTTCATGATTGGACATTTGTGACAATTGATGCTCGGGGCCGATCCGAGGGTTGTGATTTAGGCATCAACAAAAAGACCACTCAGATTATGAATTGTTGGGGTCGGGTGGGCACCATTGGCATGGAAGTTACTACTTGTGAATTTGAACTACCTTTCACCCTTATTACTGTATATGGTCCGTGCACTAACAGAGAGTTTTTATGAGACTCTTTGATGCGATGCTCTCTGCTACAACAAAATAACATCATTCTTGGTGGGGATTTAAATTTTTCTATTGGGATCTCAGAATCATGGGGACCTCAAGCTATTCCAGATCCTTTATATGATTTCTTCGCCATTCAATTGGAATTGGCTGATTTTGTTGATATAAATATACATAAGAAGCAGCCTGATTGTAGGAATAGATGCATGGGGGAGGTTGCACTAGCGCATTGACTTGATCGATTCCTTATCAAGCAACCTTTTCATAATATTATTGCTAGATCAAGACAATGGGTGGGTTCGGGCGGGGCCTCAGACCACTCTCCTGTTTATTTGGAATTTCTTGTGGGAGAAAAAAAACCACATGCACCTTTCAAATTTAATGCTAGTTGGCTTCAAGATCTAGAATTCCAATCGCTGGTCACTCAGGAGTGGCAGCACTGCAATCAATTTCTCGGTAGGGAACTTGCATGGGTCTTTAATGATAATCTCTAGCGTATCAAAGCACACACTATCAGTTGGGATAGAAACAAATATTACTCAAAGAGGAGGAGATCAAAAGGATTGAACTGGAAATTTCTCAATTTACTTATACAGACTACTTGGGTTTTCGTTCTGCATCCTCAAAAGAGCAGCTGATTGCTCTGAAAATCACCAGGGAAAACATCCTCCATAAAAAGGAGGAGGAATCGAGATTAAAGAGCAGGGCCATCTGGTTGAAAGGTGGTGATGAAAATACAAAATTCTTTCAATAGTGTGCTAAATGTAGGAGGATCATCAATACAATCTGGGAACTATTCGATAATACTGGGTATGTGACCAAAACACACACTCATCTTGCTGATCCGGGGATCCAACACTTCAGAAACTAATACCGAGCGCCACACAACATCAATCTGCCGGATATTATGCACATTGCTCGAACATTTCATAGGTTTTTTGATGAAGAACAAGTGGAGGATCTTAATGCACCGGTTACTATGGGTGAGATCAAAGGTGTATTGAAATGGTTTAAGAAGGACAAAAGCCCCGGACCTCATGGATGGCCCATTAAATTCTATCTACACTTCTTTGAACTCACTGGTTGGGATCTCCTCTGGGTCATTGAAGATAGTAGAATATCTGGTCGCATATACGATGGATTCAACTCTAATTTCATTGCTCTGATTCCCAAAAATTATCTCCCTGCTACCTTTCACGACTACAGACCTATCTCACTCCGTAACTGCATTTATAAAATTATATCCAAAATCATTGCTAACCGTATTAAACCCATTCTCTCCTCTCATATGGCCAAGGAAAAAATTGCATTTCTCCACCATAGACAAATTCATGAAGCCTTTGGCACTTCACAGGAGGTCCTGCATTCCATTAAAACTAAGAATCTCAAGAGCACCATCCTCAAAATTGACCTTGCCAAAGCCTTTTGATCATGTTAATTGGAAATATATTCATCTCATACTAATCCATACGAGCTTCCCCCATTATTTCACAAACTGGATTATGGGATGTATTATGAATGCCTCTTTTAGTATCCTCATCAATGGGGCAGCTACTGATTTCTTTCATGATGGTATAGGTCTCATGCAAGGATTCCCTCTCTCACCACTTCTTTTTAACCTTGTCATGGAAGGTCTCTCATATCTTATAAACAGGGCAAAGGATGTTGGTGACATCCATGGTATTAGATTAAATGAATTCCTACAACTGACTCATTTATTATTTGTGGATGATGTTATTATATTTTTGGATGGCTTTTGTCAGGATAGTACACATTTTGATAACATCTTAAATATTTTCTGCAAAGTGACTTGTATGGCTCCCAATAAAAGAAAATCCACCATTATTTTAACTAGATGTTCAACACATGAACAAGGGCTAGCCATGCAGAACTTCCCTTTTGAGCGCAGTTTCATTGGGGAAGGTTTAAATATCTTGGTTTCCACCTTAAGCCAAATGACTATCAGATCAAGGATTGGAACTGGCTGATCCCCAAAGTGGAGTGCAGGATCAATATTTGGCATCATAGGTGGCTCTTGCAGGCAGGAAGATTGGTCTTACTCAAATCACTCCTGGAAGCCATACCTGTTTATTGTATGTCCCTTGCTTGGCTCCCTAAGGGTGTCACCAACCGCATTCAACAAATTTGTCGACAATTCCTCTGGAGGAATTATGGTAGAGAGCGCATTTTTGCTTGGGTGGCTTGGGACCACATTATCAGGCCAAAAGACTGGGGCGGTTGGGGTATTAAGGATCTCTCCTTATTTGCCACTGCCCTGGCTGCAAAAATGGGATGACACCTTGTTATTGGCCATAGCTTGTGGAAGGAGGTTACTGTCTCCAAATACATCACTCCCCGGACTACATTGGATTGGATTAGAGGCACCACTCAACTCAACCCGGGATCTTCGATCATCTAGAAGGCCATTGCGAAGTCTACTCACCTTATCCATAAAGGTTTGACATGGCACATCGAATCCAGATCTATGGTCCAATTGGGTGTAGACTCATGTTCGGGTAGTGGACAAAACTATAAATTGCCTCAAGACCTCATTCAACCCTGGCCCATGCTGGATATCACTATCTATCATAGGTGGCTGATCCAATGAGGACTAATTGGCATGCCCAAGGTTGGCTTTCGACACAGGATCTTCGGATTCCTATTGAGGACCATCCCTTCTGGGACTGTTACATCAGGGCACTTCAAGCATCTCACATTCGACTTATGGACCATGAGGATGACCTTTTGTGGGCTCTCACACCCAGCATAAAATACTCCCAGAAGGCTGGTTAGATCACACTCTGTGTGCCTATGGAACCTCCTAATAAACAATGGTGGTGGCACTCGATCTAGAAACTGGTGGCACTCCTGATGATGATCATCCCACCCGCAGAAAGGAAGTCACCCCTGAAATCATTGATCATACTCTCCCATGGGCATATTTTGACGAGGAGTCTAACAATCATGGGTGCGGGGGCGGTGCAGTTTTATATATTATAGCCACTCATTTATTCCACCTAAAAATGGGGCTGTGTCTGAGGACTAACAATTATGTTGAACTCCATAGCCTTCGGCTTCTTCTTCTTTTTGCCCGTGAACAAGGATGCAATGGACTGCAGATTTTTGGGGACTCACAGATTGTCATAAATTGGTCCAATTCACTCTCATAGTGCCATACACACACACTTATATCATTATTGAGGGAGGTGCATCTTCTGAAATCATTTTTTGGCATTATCTCTGTCACTCATATTTACAGGCAGAGGAACCAAGTGGCAGACAAGATTTCCAAAGAAGCAACGGAGTTAGTTTGGGGCAGGTGGCTCATTATTGAGCATGATGGGGAACAAGTGTTCCAATATTACCACAGACCATTCATAATAGACATACAGGATATGAGAGTAGTCACTCCTTGACTGCAATTTTGACAACATATCTATTTTTTGTTTTTGTTATCTTGCTGATAGACTTATTATCGGCTCTATTTATGCTGGCTACTACCATGTATTTTCTGTACATATTGTGACTAGATTAGAGATTTTAGCATTGATACTTGCAGATTATCTGACTACTACTTGCATCCTCAGAGATGACTTAGAACCATGAACATTGTTGGTTATTATATGTAAAATGTAACATTTAATTTTCTTTTATAATGAGAAATTATGACTTTTTCTTGGGAAAAAAACAACAAAAACGGGCATACCAGTATAACATGGTTCGCCTGTGGGAGGCACGAGAGAGGGAGAGAGATGTGTGCCCTCACCCTATTACAACAACTACCCAATGACTCCTAAGGCGGGTAGGCCTCCTCAAGTTCTATGAGGAGGCTACTTCCCTAAAGGGCCATGGTTTGTTTTTGCGACATCTTATCCGCAGGTGGAATGCCCACCTACAGGCTTTCCGGGTTGGTCCTAACTAGTGGTACGCGCCCATTGAGGAGGAAATATATTTCATTACAGGGCTATCATGGAGAGGGGTGGATTTTCTCTCATTCCCAGAGGTTCCAGTTGGCTATGCAGCAGGGAGTCAGTTGGTGTACTCCCAGAGATACATTAGCACAAATATACTTTCTCCTTCAGATTTCCAGGTCTCCGGAGGTTAGTTGCATATTACTACATTTGGTAGTGAGGAGGTGAGGTGCCTCTCACTTTTGATTTCGACCATTTCACACAACACCAAAGACGGGCAACGCATTAGTTTCCCGCTTCTATATTATGTTGATTATTTAGTACAGGAGCCATGACTTGTCAGGCGGTCTGCCATTTTTTTGCGGCACTTCTGTACCTCCTTAGATAGATGTCGTGCTCATGCACAAGGGAGGGTCAAATTCCCTTTTTCTTCAGAGCTATTTTGTATATTTTTTGAGAGGTTTACAGAGACGAGGCCTAATTTTGTTTGACAGCCTCGTAGGCCGATGCACGGATGCACGGATGCACAGTCTGCGAGCAGCGACACATCATCTGATGATCACGATCAAGGGAGTGATCATTGTTCACCTCGCGCCGTGCCAGATGATTAGCATGTAGCATCAACTAACAGTCATCATGGAGAGCAGGCTGGACCATCAGCCACGTCGAGTTAGCAGTCTGCAGTATCCAGAAGTACTCATGATCATGAGAAGGCTGGACCATCGACCATGTCGAGTCATCACGATGAGTAGCCGACAGTTGATCTTGATCAACATGAGGCACCAATACCAGATTAGCAGGCACGTGATGATCAACATGTATCTGAGCTTGTCGAGGCTGCACCATTGACTGAGCAGGCTCGACTAGTACTACTATTGATATGTAACACCAGTTGATATATGACATTTATATTATAGTTGTATATTTTTGACATTATATATATATATATATATATATATATATATATATATATATATATATATATATATATGATCCATGTATTTTATGTTCATGTTGCAGTTGTACTTAATTTAAATGTTGGTGATCATCATGATGTGTATATTGTTAGGTCATGTTAGATATGTTCATTTAATGTGCATCTTGCAGATAGATGTGTATGTGATAGCAATTATTTGACATGAGATGTATTTTTGATGTTTGTGTTGTGATGATGTTATACAATGCTAAATGTGTTTTGTTATATGATCATGATCACAATAATGTTAGCGATTTTGAATGTGTTTTTTAGTGGAATATGATGTTTGTACGATGGTTATCATGATTGTGATGCTTATTAAATAATTTAATATCAAATGATCATGATATTGTAAAATTGTAATTATAATTCTAATTGTATGTAAAATTCTAGAATTGTAATTGTATGTAAAATATTTATAAAATTTTAATTGTAATTGTAATATTTAATATATTGTGAAATGATTTTTAATTGTAATTGTATATATGTAAAATTCTAATTCTAATTCTAATTGTATGTAAAATTCTAAAATTGTAATTGTATGTAAACTTCTGTAATTGTAATGGTATATATGTAAATTTGTAAAATTGTAATTGTAATTGTACGTGAAATTGTAAAATTGTAATTGTAATTGTAATTCTAATTGTATGTAAAGTATTTGTAAAATTTTAATTGTATTACTTTGAAATGATTGTAATTGTAAAATTGTAATTTTGTAAAATTGTAATTGTAATTGTAATTGTATGTAAAGTATTTGTAAAATTTTAATTGTATTACTATGAAATGATTGTAATTGTAATTGTATATAAAACTCTAAAATTGTAATTGTAATTGTATGTGAAAGTGTAAAATTATAATTGTAATTGTAATTTTAATTTTAATTGTATGTAAAATATTTGTAAAATTTTAATTGTAGTCATGTGAAAAATTGTATTCTATTAATGTGAAATGATTTTATTAAAATTTTTAAATTTGTAAATTTGTAAAATTTTAAATAATTGTAAAATAATAAATCTAGAATAATATGAATTTTTGTAACGTAATAAAGTTTAGAAAATAATACAAATAAATTCATGTACTTTAGAATTATCATTATTTTATTATGATCTTACATACAAAAAAAAAGAACTTTATACAATACGCCATTGTTTTTGAGATCAACATAATTGCAAATTATCAAGTGAAATATTGATTTTAACATTAACACAATGAAAATTACCAATTAATTCAAAATACGTATTATAATGTTTCGAAAACCCCATCTTAAAAAGTATAAATATTGATGATCAAATAACACATGTACCATATCACTCTCGGTTCTCATGATCACCCTCATTATCTTCCAGCTTGCATGGCATGATAACACTATTGTTCTCAAAAATATGTTTTGATCTAGGGTCATGTCTCAATATGAACCACCAATCCCTATCCAACACATTTCGGTAAAAAAACACCTAGTTGCAGTGTTTGGGGAAAATATAGGGCTCCTTAGTTTCATCCCACATCTTTCTAGAGTTGATACATATCAACGTACTATCACGATCTTCCTTTACATTATTCCGATCAAAAGTGTCCCACCACTTGCACCTAAAAATAACACATTAGAAAGAAGAGAAATCCACTTAAATGATCTCTCGTATCTTTTCGATGTAACCTAACATCCCTCGTACTAGGTTTTGATCATGGTGGCTAGATCGACTAGATTGATCAAACTCGACTTCCACTCCACAGTCTTGTGTGATGTGTCCATCATTGACATTTTGTGTGCGAAAATGGTGTCCATATGCTCACATAGATGGGATCAAATGCACCTATTATAAAAAGTTAAAAAATCGTAGTGTCATGTGTCTTATAATAACCCAACAGGTAAAATATGAAATATAGATGTAATTACATTTGAAAGGTGCATTATTAAGTTTCAAATGTACATATAAATTAAATAGATTATTACCGAGTTGCTACACCCAATCCCTACGTTTAGCGCATCCTCTTCAGCACGTGGGTAACGACTGGTTGCACCGTATTTCTCTCTGACTTGGTCAACAACCCAACTGTTGGAGCATATTTTCTTTTAAATGATTGGGATAAGGCACACTTCTACCATTCAACCATCTGAATTATTTCTTGTCACAATCCCATTTCATCCTCTTTTGTTCGTACAATGCGACCCACGGTTGTGTTGCTTCGAAATTGTAAAGAACGAATTTATTGATTGCTTCAATTTATGCATTCGTCGATGAAATCAAACCGACATTATATAGTACATAGAGATCAAAATATGCATTATATTGAAGTTCAACATGAATATTTACTTTTTGTAAATTTGGAAAATTATAAGTCGCTTACTCTTTATCAAGCGCTTTTTTCCACTCGTTTGGAGCGACTCCCCTTCTCTTTTGTCTTCATCCCTTTCATCGTCCCAAATCACAACACTTGGTCTGTTGTCGACCTGCTTGATGTACTCACTGGCATAATAGAAAGACTCATACGATATGTACCCCTCTGCCATAGACCCTTCAGGTTTTGTTCGAAAAAGGGCAAAACCTTTCAATTTCTTCATGTACCTCTCTAAGAAGAACATCCAACGACAAAAGCCCACCCCAACTAATTCAATCTCATTTTACTAGGTGGATTAGAAGATGAACCTGCAAGTCCATGAAACTCCTCAGTAGTTCCTTCTCAAACATACAAACAATCTCAACTATCTCTTGATGCCACCGTGGAATGCTAGCCACATGAATCTCCTTTGACGTGATCCAACATACAAATGCAGATAATTTAGATATGGCACGTCCTAGGATAATTTAGAGCTGAATTTTGAAGAATTGTCCATTCGATATAATTATGATATTTTCTCCCCGCATTTGAGCAAAATCAACAATAAATTTTTATGTACACACCTAAAAGTAATTTCGGTGCCTTAAAAATGAATTTCTCGTTATTGGTGCTAATGTACAGATAATCGCACTGGTGCGTTTTAGTTATTGCACACCGGTGCCGTGTTATCAACTAACGCACTGGTGCGATGATATTAAGTGATGCACCGGTGACGAATAACCACAAATAAAAAGAGTGAAACTCTATTTTTTTAAGTGAAAAAAAGCGGTAAATTGAGAAATGGGCGGAAAAATATTTCGAAAACCTAATTTCATAAAACAATTCTTGAAATACTAAACACTTTTCCTTGTTTCACTATTTTTGGAAAAAAATTTAGCCAGAGATTTGCAGGAGACATACCTAGAGCAATTGAGCATGAGAGCACTGGGGAGTAGCGAAATACATTCGAACAGAAGTATCCAGACAATCAGAATTCCAAACCTCTGGTGTTTCAAACCTTGTAGCATAGAATTTCAAACGATATTGTGATTAAATTTTATTGCTTTATTTATTTTTTCTGCAATTTTTTTTACGCAGTAAGTAAAAAATTTCAATTTGCTGTTCATTTTCAAAAAAAAGAAAAAGAAAAAAAAAATGAAGGGTTTAGGGTAAAAATGATTTATTTTATTTTATTTTATTTATTATTATTATTATTTATTTCTGCCCTTTCTTCTCCCTGTTTTTGTGATTTCAGAATTAGGGTTTTTCATTTTAGATTTATAGTGTTTGTATTGTTATATATAGGCCTATGACATCCAACCCATGGGATGACTTGCATAGTCGGATCCCAATCCATGTCGACCTTTGTGCGAATTTAAAAAAAACAATTTTTTTTAATTGGTGTGCCTGACGTAACCTAGCGCACCGGTGCGCTGGATTATCCCAGCGCACCGCGCATGTACTATTTGATAAATTTTTTTAAATTCGTGCGCCATATGTAAAATAGGGCATCGGTGCACTAATTCATTATGGCGCACCGCAAACGTACTGTTTCGAAAAAATAATTTTTTATTGTGTTAATCGGTGCACCATGCAACATATAACGCACCACACCTGGTCCCCTAGTTGACAGAGAGCAACGTATGGTGGTCCCTTTTTTGTGCAGGGCGTTTATAAGAATAGGCCGCACCGCCCCCTCGACGACACCATATGCTACAAAAACTAACACTAGACGATTTATATTATTTTGTCTGTGTTAATCGATGCTGTGGTTGACATGTAATGCAATGGTGCTCCTTGTTGCAATAGAGAACCGTACGGTGTTTTATACTGTTTGGGTGGTGTGTTTATAAGACCACCACACACCGACGTCGGTGTGTAAACCATGAAAAGCACACCAGTTTCTTGATATATTTTTTTTAACCTGAAAAGTTGACAATTTATTTATAAAATATATTAATGAATGATATGGTACAGGTTTCATATTGATAAAGAAATGGCTCACAAGAGATCAAGTAAAAAAAATACTGATAACACATCAAGAAAAGCAAAAAAGGTAAGTTCTTTGTAAATTCTTTACAAAAAATATTATTTTTGAACTATATGTAAGTTTAACTAATATGTATTGTTTACTGTGTATCATGCAGAGCCACAAAATGACAAAGCTCAATAAGATTATTTCTGATCTAGGACTAGAAGAACATAAAAGCTTGATGAAAAAATTGCAAAAGGATGAATCAGGTGAATGAAAAAATACTATTGATCTAATATGAGTTTATTTTTTTAATTTTCATTAATAATATAATTAAAATTATTAGATAACATGTTTCAAACAATCTATTAATTCACATCTGTTTAATGTTCTACAGGGACCAACAATTCAGGAAAGGAATGTTGTTCTAAGAAAAGAAAAAAAATAGAACATGCAAATGAAAATGAATTGCTCCTTAGCTCATCTGGAGTGGTGGAGGTTAACGAAAGGGGGAAAAACTTATACAAAATTTTGAGGGATCTAGTGGAATGAATGTATAGACGTTCTTTCCACTTACAATACAAAAATCAATCCAATGATTCCAAGAACCAAATTTTATCTAAACTACAGGAATAATTTCTAGAGAATTGGTCAATGAGACATGTTATACTTTTAATAGAAAAAATGTACAACAACAAAAAATAAGGAATGAAAAAGTAATATTCGGTTAAATGTTTTTCTAGAATTATTTATAAATATCACTTTTGTTATATTTACTTTTCATATATCAATAGAAAAATTAAATAGTTTATTGTCATGTTACATTTTCAGGAAGATTATGAAAATCTCAAAAGATGAACACGCTGATATCAAAAATATGCCAATAGGAATGTCCAAAAAGGTGTACAAGGAGATGGTCAAAGAAATGGACAATCGCAGGAGGAGTCATATCAACAACAATGTGCTTCAAATGTAACATGTAATCATTGAATTTTTCGATCATTAGGTACAATAAATAAACAATTTAGCATTAAATATTAATTTTCAAGTATTTTCTTGCAGAAAAGAAAAGAAAATGGAACCCATTCAACACATAAAACATGACAACAAGGAAGAAAAGGGTTGATATCTAAGTTTGTGAGTAATTGTTACTTCCTTATAACAACTTAAATAGATTTTATTTTTGCATATTTTAAGTTGTTTTACAAAAAATATCATTGAATGTCTTCAAACAGGTGCAAACATACAAAGAAAAACCATCACACGAATTGATTGACATTGGGTTAAATATAGGTTGTGAGTATATTTTGGCATATTAGAAATTAATTGTGGAATTTGTAAGCATCTATCGATTTTGTTTTACTTATCTCCATCTATAATTAATAGAACAAATAAATCTTTTATATTAAATATATTATTTGTTATGGGGTATAAAACTTGCAGGAAACAAAGTATGGAACTGCGCCAACATATGAAATCTTGAAAGATGGCATAGTACATGGTTTTGAAAGAATGTGTGTAGTTTATGAGTCAATTGTTGCTATGGTACGTCATTTCTTTTCGATTTACATTGATGTATATTATTTAATATTACAATTTTCATTATTCTCACCAATGTATATACACTCATTACAATTTATTTTTATGTTTGTAGATGGAAGGTGAAGAAGAAGAAAACAATCAACATTGTGAACAAAACATCCTGAAAATAGCCCAAGTAATGGAAGTAGCTCGAGCAGTGACAACAGTTCAAGCGAGGAATGATGATCATTATGTTTGGATATCAAAGCAAGCCGTTGTATTTTTTGAAATATTTGTCTATGAAATCATACATTTTGTTTAATGTAATGGACATAGTGTCCCAATTGAAAGACAAAGTGATACCAATAGATGTCCCATTTTGTATGAAAAAGGTCAGTTTTATATATATATATATATATATATATATATATATATATATATATATATATATATATATATATATATATATATATATATATATATATATATATATATATGTGTGTGTGTGTGTTTTAATTTATTCTATTGTGTTCTCCAGTGTCGCTGTGAAATGTAACACCAATGATTAAATTTATGGATGATTAAATATTATAATGAAGAGATGTGAAATCTGATGATATGATATAAAAAATTAATCCAAACATCACATTCAAATGCACTAATAAAAATTTAATTGATATGAATATTGTTATAAGATATGTATCGTCTTTTGATGAATAATGAATTTAAAAAAATCACAATAATTTTGATATGATATAACAAATTAATCCAAACATCACATTCAAATGCATTATTAAAAATTTAATTAATATGAATACTTTTATAATATGTGTTGAATTTTGATGAATAATGAATTTTAAAAATTCACAATAATTGCACTGTCACAAGTCGATGTTTCTAAAAAATACAAAATGAACACCCGTGCGTGTCAGTTATTGTACACTGGTGTGTTTGTATGATAATGTGCACTGGTGCGTTTCTATGACCTATGGGCACCGCACAAATACCAATAACAATTATAAATCTCGGTGCGTTTGTGCAATACTGTGTGCCGGTGTGTTTATGTGAGACTACGCAGTGGTGCGTTTGTACGACCTACGAGCATTGCACAAATATCAATACGAATTAGAAAAATCGGTGCGTTTTTCTGATACTACACACCAGTGCATTTCTATAAGACTACGTACCAGTGCGTTGATACGACCTATGGCACCGCTCAAATCCCAAGACAAATTAGAACGATCCCATGGTTTGTATCACCAATAGTGCGTCCGGTGCGGTTTTAGACCTTGAAGACTTGGTGCATGGACCTTCGACCGCCCCAGGCCACTGTCTAGATGACACGCACCGGTGCGTTGACACCTTGGTAGCGCACTGATGAAAAAAAATACGTAATAACCTCCGGCCACCTAGTTTTTTTAGTTGTGTTGGAATTCAATTAAAAGCTTCACCAAAACCTCCATAACCATAAAATAATGTTGTAGAAAATATGTTTTTGACAATTTTGGCCAATTTTATACCACTAACAACCTCCTTTATAACCTCTGCTAGAGGGTCTTTTCCTTGTAGTGTTTTCTGCTGCATTTGTGGGAACGATGGCTGGATACTGGTAACCTCCTTCAACAATTTTCCATACGTCTGCTCCAAGAGACTATAGACAGGACATTTTTCTTCTCTAAAGTAAATTACTTCCGTTGAAGAGTGGTGCTCTTATAGATGTTGTTCCGTCTTGATTGCTCATCGTGGTAGATATTACTTCAAGCGATAAAGCTTCTTCTGAAGGACCTTCTCTGATACCAATTGTTGGAAAAATACTGAGAGGGTGGGAGGAGTGCTGAATTATTATTTTAAAAGCTCACTTAAACTTTTACTTTTATTTTTCTTAATTCTGTACACAACTTGACTGAAGCAAACTAGCATATGTACGTGATTATTATTAAGGAATCTAGCGTATACCCAGTCAACTTATAATTCAAATAAAGCATCATTTTTGTTAACTTAAACTAGTACATCATTGATTCATCAGACTTCTAATAAGAAAAAACGATGAGCAATAAGAGAATAGTAAACCATCACACATGAGCACCATCATTTAAGGTGGAAACCCAATGTGGGAGAAAGCCACCGCTACTATCGTCTCTGTCTTCAATCTTATTATTATGAAAAAATATTACATTCTTGTACTGGTGCAAACTCATAACAACACACAGGTACCCACCTTCTGAAGGCTACATCACTCATTCTCCAACTCCTACTGGAAGGGAGCTCATACCCCCTGATCTTGTTTACCATCACCCACTAGAAGGGAGCTTCAACTCCTTGATCTAATTACCAGCTACTACTGGAAGGAAGCTTCGACTTCCTCATTGAAGGATCCAACCCTTACCACCACTTTTGGACCATGTTTCATAAATTTTCACACTGGATCCACATGCTTCAATACATCATAACTTGTAGGCTAATTTTCATCATATTTTCATACTGAACCCACTAACATCATTTAAGCCCAAAAACTGAAACTGATCACTGTACTGAAACATTAAACCAATCACCGAAAACAACCACTGAAGCAATCAATCACCGAAGCAAGCAGTGACTTAACCAATCACTAGTTCAAATAAACCAAAACAATGAGATCACTATAACCATAATATCAGAACTGAACCCAAAATACTGCATCAACATACTGAATTAACTGTAGCCCTAATCATTCATATAAAAATATACATATATTCTACTTCTCTTAAGTCAACCCACGTGTATACATGCTTTTTAGAAAAGAAACCTGCGTACAGATCTAAACCTACCAAGTTCTGAAAACTGTTAATATGAATCAAACACAAAATTTGACACAAACATGTTGAAGTATTATGTAATATTACAAATCTCTGAAACCCCATATAGTTAGCTGCATCATGGATATTCTTCAACCAATCAACATTCAATCAATTCAACTTCAAAATTTTCTAATAAACGCAGATCAACATGAAGACATCATTGACATAAAAAATAAATACATTAGCACTGATCAAATTGACCAGACATATTTTTTAGTAGAAACCTTAATTTATGTACGCGCCTTTTATGAAGTAATCTCGCGTGTATACACACTTTCACAAAGACCAACCTGCGTATATATCTGCAAATTTTGACCTAAAATTGTGCAACACTTCAGAACTTTAGACAGGCCCAGATCATAATATTCAAAGAGAAAAACATGCGTCAAATCATAGATCTAGTCAATCAATGAGCATATCATACAATGGAAGGTCATTTCAGGTCTCATGATCCTGATCCATCATTGTATTTATATGTGCATAATTATTTCAGATCAAATTATCAAATATAGCTCATACAATGCAAATATATTTCAGATTGGAGTATTCATCAAACACCCTTACTCATGCACACACTAACATAATGATCTTCACCTCCTTATATAGCTTGAGCCTTAGCCATTACCATGAACCAAAACCACACTAGTTTCGGTGGTAATATTTGACGAGATCAAATAACCGCTACTACACTCAATATTGTGGGCTGATACCATGGTAAAGACCCTTGGTATTTAATAAAAATAGTGCGTCAAATGTATGTGGCTTTGCTTCTTCCTTCCAGCGTGTGTACGCGACTTTGCTTCTTCCTTCTAGCATGTGTACGTGACTTTGCCTTATATAACCCGCGTATATTTCTTCAAATATTTTCCTTCATAATACTTCTGTCTTTGACTTGCAAACCTTTGTCCCAACATTCTGTCATTTTGTTCCATCATTGTGTCACCTCTGAACTGATCTATGAACATCTTGTCAACACATACTTATCCGGTTACAAGTGGGTTACCATCAAGGACAACACATACATCATAATGAAAACACATGCACCAACTATTTATAGAGAATTATTAGTTAACTGATTGATCACTGCATGTGAATTAAATTAGATTTAATTCACTAGACCTATCACTAGCTCATCTCTCATTTAGAACTAGTTAAACTGATTTTAACTCAAATAATTGATTTAACTAATTACAACTCACAAATAACTCAACTAGGGCTCCTAAGAAGTAGGAGACACCGTACATGCCTCCAGTTTGGTCCTCAAATCGAATTCACTGAGCTAACTAAGTGTTCCTGACTCAGTTAACTCTTACAAGTTGTCATGTGATGTGGAATTAAAATTTACTTCTAATTTAGTTAAGGGAAAATTAAATCTGAAGCCCCCTTGGGGTACTGTTTCTTGTTTCCATGTCCACACGGGGTTTGTGATATCATTTATCCTAATTTTTGTAATTAAAAAATGTGACAGTAATTCCAACATGGGAATAAGAGCCATGACTAGTTGATACAATATGTTTTAAACATTTAATTTTTATCCTTATGATTGCTATTGTTGGGTAATTTAATTGATAGTTAAATTACTTGTCATTAAATTGTCAAACTAGGGGTTCTTATTCTTGCCAAGTGTATGTGCACAATATATGTTAGGAGTTTTATTTTTTATCATGAAATTAAATTCTAATCTATCAAATTCAAATGAAATTTGTAAATCTAATTTACTCAAGACTTTCCCTCATCAATTATATACACATGTTCTTTCTATAAGACTTGTTTAAATCAAAAGGCAATGAACTAAGCACTTAATCTAAGAACAAGAATTATAAATCTATTCTATCATGCAGAATGAAAAGATTATGCTATTGAACTGAATTGAAGGCTATTTTAATTGAAAAAATCTAAACTAATTCTAGTAAACCAAATCAAAAGTCTAGGATACTTGACTTGTGATAAATCTATTCTACTCTTGATTAGAAATGAAACTATTCTACATGTTTTTGGAATTAACTCTATTCTAGGAACATAACGAAGAAATACAAATAGAAAGCAGAATTGAAATGAACTTGAAAATAATGATTCAAATATGTACTTCAAATATTGTAGATTACTAAATTTGTGCGCTTACTATGATTAGAGCCAATCTGAAAATTAACTTAAATATGCTACTAAGAAGAAATTGCAAGGAAATAGACTTAATGAATTAAATATTTTTGTGTTTTTAATTTTGAATGTGAGTGCTCAACCTGTGCAAACAAACCAATAGTAAGTAAACTAATAATTGAAAGCAGAACATTAAGGAATCACGCGAAAATTTCAAATCAAAGGGAAACAACTTCTAAAAAGGAATAAAAATGAATATTTAAGCTATCTTACGACTCTTCAAAGTATCTGGAGCGTGTCTAATCATTGATTGAGATGCAAAAATTATCATTAGCTATGGAAATTGCACAATTCGGCAGGCATAGCAATATTTTAGTCATTTTCATAAAGAAAATCTAGATTATGAGCTACAAATGTTGTATACCTTATGTTATAGCTGACGATGACCAAAATAATCTTTATAACCTATAAAAATGTCAAAACAAGTATGGAATAGTTGAAATAAGGGAAAAAATGTCAAAATTGAGGACAATTCGAGGCTTCAACACCGACTGAAGGAGAGGACAACCTTTTAGAACCCCAATTTCCGATGGAGTTTGCTTTCTTGGGAAGCCATGAAACCAACCCTGTACTTAAATGCTAAAGTTAATGAACCATCATTTATAGACCCTGTCAAGCCAATTATAGACAATCAATTTATGAGATGTAAATGGAGGCGAGCTCGTTACTAACAAGTCATTAATGAGATGCGATTGGAGGTGATGGAGGAAAATACGGCGCCCTTTCCCATAACGCATTGAGGAGACAAGCCTACAACCTTGCAAATGAAAAAAAGGACATGAAAAGAATTATATAAAGACATATTTGAAGAGTTGTGGACTCTCACTCGTTGTATTATTGGTTTTCAAACTCTCTCTTGTTGATTAAGATACCCGAGTTCTCTCTTGGACAATGTTGTTCTCCCTTCTAAGTGTGCTCAACTAATCACTGGAGAATCTGGGATTTATTGGGAATTAGCAATAGAAGATAAAGAGGTTTCTGAATTAATATGTATATATCCATGCATGAGTTAAAACCTTTGGCGTTTTGGTGAATCCCTAATGAACTATGTGTGAGGCCATTAGGCTATGTTGTTTAAGCTAATGTGGATCAGTGGGAACTCAGTGGAAGAATAAATAATTGTGGTGCTTGTTGCATAGTTTATAAATCACCTGGACAGTGGACATTAGACCACTATGATGCTTGCTATGAAAATATAGTTGATAAACCAACTGGACAGTGGATCCCAAATCCTGAGATTTAGTAATACCCCATCTGAATCTTGGGGGAAATCCTTGTCAATTTTGGGTGAATCCCTTGTGAATTATGAGTGAGGCCACTGCCCTGTGTTGTCTAATCCTATGTGGATCAGTGGAAGGCTCAATGAAAGACTAAATCATTGTGGTGATTGCTAATAAACCACTTGGAAGAGGAATTCTAATTCACTGTGGTGCTTGTTGAGTAGTTGATAAACCACCTTGACAGTGGACATTAAACCTATATGGCGTTAGTTTTTGGTAGAAATGGAGGTGTTCTAGTCTCTATGGTGTCTAAGAGGCTAAGGAACATGAGATATCCAAAACCCATAAAAGGTTTCACAAGAAACACCTTAGAAACACCTCAATTAGATTAATTGACCAATAATTAAATATTTCCTAACTTAGAAAAATTGGTTAATTAAATCAAATTAGTGGAGGGAAATTTATTTTTCTCTAGAGACAAGTGAGTTTATGGAGTCAAGATGATCTCACCCATCAATTGATATGTGATCATGGTCGTTGAGAGTCCAACAAAAGATTATAAGAGAAAGTCAATGGGGTTTGGATATGACACACAACACATTTGAGCAATTCAACTTACCCAGTTTAAGTCATTCAAAATGGCACAATTGAAGCTAGGTAGACACTATACAACGAGGTTGCAACAGAGATTTGGGATGAAATTTTCCGGATAAAATTTCCACAATGATTTCCAACTTCTAGAGGCAGGAAGGAGGTCAATTTATCTACAAATAAAGAGGTTGAATTAGCTAGTGCGAGTATCCATTTTACCAAATCCAAGTTGAAGGAGAGATATTTTTTCAGTGTGCTAGTGCCAAAATTTTTTCCTAGAGACAGAGTAAGTGGGTCTACCAGCTACCAGAGGTAGAATGACTTGCAGGGAAGGGTTCCTAGACGCTGTGTGGATTTTCAGAACCAGGAAGTGCACATTATGGAAGGCAGTGTAAGTAGCTAGAGAGAGAAAGAGTTGGATGGGAGAGGCCAAATCGAGTTTCATAGGGAGATTTTGAATCTCCAGTTTATTTTGTCAGTGGAGATAAGTATTTGTTGGAGATTTTCTAGTATTAGGAAAGAATATCATTGTACTCTCAAATTGATGAAGTTTAATAATAATAAAACCCTCATCTACTACATCAGTTTTCCCTTCGGGGTTTTTCCAGGGATGATTGTCCAAAAATATTGGTGTCAGATTTATTTTGTGTGTGCGCATTATTTTCTCAAGTCCAAGATTTTATTTTCCAAAAAAATTCTATTTGTGAATATTAGAGTTGTGAGTTATTTTTTATTTGTTGTAAAATAATTTATAGAAGGCAAATAAACTGCATAAGTTAGGAGAATAATATCCAATAGTTGCAATTGTGGAAATTTCACATATGATGCTTACTATGAACATAAAATTGATAAACCATATTGATAATGGATTTCAACTCCTGAGACTGAGAAATACCCTATCTAAATGTTAGGTAAACCCTTGTTAATGAACTCAAAGGAAATAATGAGTCACTGTGGTGTTTACTACTAGGAACAATTGACAAACCACCTTGGTGCTTGTTGTAGGTACAATTGATAAACCACCTTGATGATTTCTGTTAGAGGGAAGTTGATAAACCACTTAGAAAATGGAATCCATATTCTAAGTGTCTAACCCAATACACCATATGAACATTGGGTGAAACCCTGTAAATGAACTCAGAGGAAAGAGTGGGTCACTATGGTGCTTACTACCAAGAATAACTGATAAACCACCCTGGTGCTTACTGTTAGAGAGAATTTGATAAACCATATGGACAGTGGGCTCCATTTTATGAGTTTTCAACGAAACCTTCAATGTCAATTCCATAAGAAAGCATTTCCTCAGACATTGGATCCAAATTAGGGGTGGTCAGCCGCAAGAAATCTATTGTGTAGTTTGCCTATGGTTGGGTGGAATTTGGAAGTCCTTCCTTTAGTTTATAGCAAATTTAAGATACACTTATAAGTACATTACATTTTTATATTTGAATCATGAACCGTGATGTTAAATGCTATGCATATGACTAGTATGAGATCTTGTGTGTCTATGGTTTGTAATGAATTTATGGATTGTGTTGTTTAATATTATGTTCATGACTTATATGAGAAACTATGTTTATGCTCTCTTATTTGACAACAATGGCTTATGAATATAGTAGCTTAGCTTGTTTAGAGGATTAACAATGCCTAATAGATGGACATCAACTCATTTGTATACTTATGAGAACCTATGTGTTCATGCTATTTAATTGATTATCATAGCTCTTTTAACATGTTGAAATATATTGCGAGTTGTACAAGGGAAACGATGGTAGTTTATTAAATTTTTCATTGAATTGATGAAATGACCAAAGTTTTGAAATAACATGTTTTTTGCGTAAAATATGATGAATGTGATGCATGGGATTAATTAATAATCACTTTCATTAAGACACTTAATCAATGTGTGGTCAATGTTTAATTAAGAATGGAGATGAGTTTAATTAATGTTTTAAGAATATTGACCCGAGGAACGTAGTAGTAGGGGGAATTAAAGAATATTGTCTTAGGGAAAGTAGTACCAGGGGAAGTAAATAACATTGGCATGGGGAACATAGTATCGGGGTAAGTAAAGAATACTAGCCCAGGGTATGCAATACTGAGGGAAGTGGTACCAAGGAACATGGTACTCGGGGAAGTGATACCAGGGAACATGGTACCAAAGGAAATGAGTACCAGGGGAAGTGATATCACGGAACATGGTAACCGGGGAAATGATACTAGGGGAAACAATATTGGGGAACATAGTACATAGGGGAAATGAGATCATGGATTTGAAATATACCAACAAATGTGGTACTTGGGGAAATGTTAGAATACTAGCCTAGGGAAAGGTAGTGTCGAGAACCATGATACAGGGGAAACCAAAAGCTAAAGTTATGTGTTGGTATTGATATGATGTGTGTGCCATGTGGACCCCCACATGATAGTGGCATGGCATCACATTGGTGAGGCATGGCCACGTGGGCACCACCTAGATTCCTCTTGATGACATGGGCCTCTTTAATGTACTAAAGTTCTAAGAGGCATAATTTTCTACCCAAGGCTCAGATTGAGGTAAAAATTATATCGTCGAAAAGTTCTTGACAAACATAATGAAATGACAACACTGGTTTTATGATTCAAAAACTTTGAGGAAAAGTGGTTGTTGTAACCCCATATTCATAACAAATCTTGGAGATTGGGTCAAAATGGGTAACACTCCCACAACTTGAGATGTCATAATGGGGTAGGACGTGTTACAACAATCCCAAATTCCCTAGAACTTTAGCTAACTCCAATAACCACCTTGAAATGGGAATGCATTACCGAAAACTACAAACATGGTAGTGGAAGTGTCAAATAGGAAACTATAATACCTTAGATAGCCAAATGGGAGGCCACCCTTGTAACCAACTAAAACACATGAAAGAGAGAAAAAAATGATACCTAAATAAGAATAGATGGTATAACTATCCAAATATCCTTAATGCATATTACACTCTATTTACGTGAGTTATTTTATGTGTACATGCTTAAATCATTTCATAAGTTTATTTATAAAAAGAATGCTTCAATACAATATAAGCCTAATAACTTAGCGACATATTCTAAAGTTATGATTTTTACATTATTATTATAATTAAAAATTTCTCTTAACTCATTAAGCTCTTTTATTATTTATATTTATATTATTTTTAGTTTCTCATAAAAAAAACTTTGACTTCTGTTAAAACCAAAACTTGCTATACAATTTTCATAACGTTTTTTAAAAATTTATATTAAAACAAATATTTAATAAAGAAAATTATTTTTAACTTTTTTACACATAAATATTCTAATTTTTGATTGGTTATTAAAAATTTTATGTAATTAAAAAATATGCCTAATAATTACACCTATCACAAATTTAATCGTAGTAGTGTTAGTAATTTAATCGTTCTAGTGTTACTAGAAACAGTAGTCATTTATACAAGAAAAATCTCCGGGTTAAAAATCTCACCACTTCAATTTTATTTGGACGCGGTAACATAATAGTTTGGTTCTCTGTGAAAACATAATAGTTTGGTTAGGGGAATTTTTTTTTTTTTAAAGCTCTATAACGTGACCCAATGGATTTTAACAATGCGTAGTATCTTGTGAGATCTGTTTTTTTTCATATTAATTATTTTAAAAATTCCATGTTAACGAATGTATGGATGCTCTTAAATTTTAAACTACTAAATACTTTTATCCAGACTATGTGGTACTCAAAATTCGACACACTTTTCAGAATTTTAAATAAACTTTATCCTCGTTTATAAATTTTGGGTTAAATAACACCTTATTTATGTCTAAGTGGCCATTATGTGTAAGTGGTAATCTAAGATTTTTTGAAATTACAAAATATCTAAAATAATATGAATGATTTTACCTTAATGGTGATGTATGGATAGATTTTTATAAAAGTTATATTGTTTTTTATTTTGGAAAATAAAAATTGGAATTTTAATTAGTTTTGGATTTTTTAAACAAATTCTAGGAAGTTTATTAAAATTTTCAAAAACTAAATATTAAATTGAATATTAAAAATATTTTTTAATTTTGGTAGAGAATTTTGGAATAGAACTGTGTAGATGTGTGATCCATCCAATGTTTAGGATGGTTACTTCATCCATCATCAGGGATCAAAGCTAGTCTTGAGAGTAGTAAAACTAGTGTTGGAGAGATTATTATTAAGAAGATTTTTGGGTGATGGATAATGCTAAAAAACATAGTAATATTTGAAAAGAGTAATTTAAACCAAATTTTTTTACTGTTAGATTTGAGAATTAGATTATCAATTTTGACCAAGAAAGAGAAAATAAGATGAAAATGGATAAAAGCACATAAGGTTGTTAGTTAGATTGTATTGAATTAATAACAAAAATAATGAAATTGCATAAAATAATGACCACAACTTTAAGATCAATAGGATGAAATTGACTTATAATAACTTATTAAATTTATAACAAATATAAATAAGTTATATAAACTAATGACAACCTATTCAAGATATATTAGTTGATATTGATGAGATGAATTAGTTGATATTGATGAGATAAATTATATTGAAGAAGGGGGATGGGGTTAGTAATGAAGAGGATAAACTAGAATAAATAAAAGGCTAAAAGGCCATAGGGATTGACTTAATTCGACGATTGAACTATTAGGAGAGAGATAAATAATAAAGGAAAGGATGAGATAAGGGAGAAAAGAGGAGGGCGGGGGGTGGGAATAGAGATAAGGATAGGGTCAAGACTCAAAGGGTAAGGTGGTGGATGACGAGCTTCCAAGGCTCGCTTAGTCTGTAACCATCCTCCCTATTAAAGTTATTAGGGTTCTTCTCTATTTCAACGGCTTCACGAATGATAAAGAACTATAGAAAGGTGCAGATGCTAAGGTTTTAGATTGATCAAAGAAAACTAAATGCTTGGTCTTATGAGAGTAATCAATTATGGCGGACTTAGAATGACGATTATGGTTGGTGTTAGCTATGTGTTCCTTGAGGCGGTCTTTAAAAGGACGATCCATTTGGCCAATGTACGATTTACCACAAGAACAAGGAATCTTATAGGGTCCTCCTCCTAGCATGAGATGAGATATGTCTTTGGCCAATCGGAACAATTGCTTGAGAGTTTTGTGGGGTTTGAATATGGTTTTTATGCTCTTCTTGGCCAAAATCTTGGCAATAAGATCAGTGGTTCCCTTAATGCAAGGGAGGGTGACTTGGACGCAAAAAATAGAGGGGTCCGACTTATTGGGTTTAGGGTGAGCAACGAATTTTATTTTTTTTAAATGTAAATTGCAAAACTCATTTATTTTTAAATTTAAAATAAAATTCAATATGTATAAACTTAAATTCAAACTAAAATTTGATATATATATATAAATTTGGATCTTCCAAAAAGTTATGAAAAAATTCTTTAAATTTTTATATTATATTAATTTAAAAGGATATTAAAGTATGTTATATACCCTAAACCCAAGTCACCCTCCTTAATTATCAATTATTATTTTTTGCATAAGAGATAATTACTAAGCAACTACATTGCATATTAAATTTGTTTTAGCAATACAACCAATTAGTTTGTAATATTTATTAGACACATCTTTTTGCATTATTAGAACTAGAACTTAAGTGCAAGACATCCTTAAGTATACAAATGCTCTCAATTTTTTTTTACCTCTAATGTCTTAATATTTATTTATATTTTAGTTATTTACATAGTTGCAATAATTATTCTATTTTGGATTTTCTAATACTACAAGTTAGTATCATAACTCTAATCCATTTTTAATCTTTGTTGAATGACTAATGAAGAGTTAGAGATTTTTTTTTATGAAATTTTCTAAGAAAAAATGAAATGAAAATAAAATGACAGATAACTCCAATCCATTTCTAATCTTTGTTGAATGACTAATAAAGAGTTGGAATTTTTTTTCTATAAAGTTTTTTATTAAAAAAAATAGAATGAAAATAAAATGACAAATAAAATACTTTTTTTTTTTTTAATTTTTGATCCAAATATTTTATGAAAAAGATACCTCTAAACATGTATAAAAAAAATAAAAAAATCTCAAAATATTAAATAAAAGCCATAATTATACTTTTAGAACACTTTAAAAACACGTAAACATTAAATAAAAGCATAAATATACTTCATATTATAACTATTGCAGCAAAATAGAAAAACATTCATGACCATACAACACACACATTTAAACTAAAAACATTAAGAACATGTATTAAAAAATTTGACAATTTTTTTTGACAAGGACCATTTTAATTCATGATCACTCGTATTACATCCCCATGCACATTTAAACTGAAAACATTTAGAACATGTATTCAAAAATTTGACAAGTTTTTTTAATTCATGATCACTCGTACAACATCCATTTGATTTCGATAATGACAGGATGTAAGGTTCATATTCTTTCAAGGATAATGGAACATTAAGCTTTTGACATTTGTTGATCGGACATATTTATATAACAGTGATTCTGGTTCAGATGGCGGCACTGTAAGTATAAATTACTGCATTGTTTGATGATATATTTAATTTATTAGATCCAATCTTGTACCCGATTTACCAAAAAAAATTCATGTCATCATGTTGCTCGATTGCAGCTATTTAATTCCACCCGCTCTCACCTCCAAATCAGAGCCTCCTCCGTTGTTTGATGGAACGACCAGGTGGGTATCTTAAATTTTATTGTTACTGCGTTTTGTTATTGATTGTTTATCTTAACTATCATTTTCTGTAGGGAAGTTTACTGTATCATACTTTATTTAGCGAATACATACTGAATTTGACCTGGGGTTTGCAGATTGTATATATGTGTGAAATGCCCATATGCCCAGCGAGCTTGGAGTGCCAGGAACATCAAGGTTTTTATGTTGCTGATCCCCTGTTTTGTGTTGGTAGGTCTTCTATTGATATGAGATATCATTATCTAATGACTAAAACTATTAAAAATACAATGCAGGGTCTTAGTCAGATTCAGATAGTTCCGATTGATTTGCAAGACAGGCCAGCATGGTACAAGGAGAAAGTTTATCCTCCGAATAAGGTAGGTTTGTGTTTCTATATTTATCTAATTTTATTTTTCTTTTAGTTACCCACTCAAGGGCAGTTGGAACCGCTATTTGGGTCATGGTTTAACCGCTATGTAATTAGGGCCTGTAGCGTAAAAACTCTGTTATTAGGTTCTTATGTTGATCCCAGTAGATGCAAAATAGGAATTAGATGGGTTAGTCCTGGTTTTACCTTAGCTCAGGTAACAGGGAACACGCTTGCAAATGAACAAACACTAGCAATATTTTGGTAATTGATAAAGGAGTATTCTGTTTGGCTCAGTAGATTTGATATATGACCAAGTAAATTGGGGTGGAAATCATAGGGTTATTGTGTGAGCTGGATAGGATTATTACCTTGCCAAATTTTGAGTCTATTTTGCCAAAAACCCAAATCTTTTAATTACATGTTCCTTGTGCTGGCTACAAATTGGAAAGTATGTTGTGCTGGTTACAAATTGGGCAGTATGTTGTCAGATGTAACTTGAATCGAATAAGTGATATATGAGATAACGTACTGTTGCTTAGGGTTCAGATGCAACTCCAAGCTTAAGATGCACACACTTCTCACTGTGGCTTGATAAGTTTGAAGCTTAGGGTTGAAATGCTACTCCAAGTTTATGAGGCATCCTCTCACTGTGGCTTGACTAGAGGCTGCAATGAGTTTTTTTGGCCCTTTACAGTTGGGGTATAAACTAAGAAAAACCAACACAGATTTGAGATTGATTTGAACATTCCTAGTCAACTAGAAGGGCCTACTTCTTTTGTGTTTGTGTGCTTGAAGTGTGATCATGTTTAGATTAGTGTTAACTTTCAACCAAGGAATGTGCAGAAATAGAATACCCAAATGTCAAATGTTTGGAAAGGGCCAAATGTCTGCTAAGATATAGAGCTGAACTTGCAAATAATTCACTATTTTTATTTTTTCAGGTTCCTTCTCTTGAACACAATGGCAAGGTCACAGGAGAGAGTATGGATTTACTCGAGTATCTCGAGAACAATTTTGAAGGACCTAAACTTTTTCCCACGGTATGGGCTAGCCGATCTGAATATTGTTAATTTATGTCATTAGCTAAATCAAAGTGTATCAATGGTCAGGCACTTGGTATTTATCAAGTTTAGTTTATAACGTTGAAGCCGGAGAAGCAGGGTAGGGTTGGAACCTTAGCTGTAATATCCTTAGGAGTTATTGCCTAGTTTTACCTCCAGAGTCTATGCTCTAAAAATTTCTTGCCATTATACAGGATCCTGCGGAAAAGGAGGCCACAAATGAGTTACTGAAGCATACTGATACTTTTACAAAAAAATTATTCGTCGCTTTGACCAAGCTGGGTTCTGAGGCTGCACAAGAAGCTGGTGAGAACAAATTTTCTAGAAGCCATCTCTTACATATATAAGATGTCTTATATTTAATGGATTATGCAGAGTCTGCGTTAATATAAATGCACTTCCAATCATGACAGGCCCTGCTCTTGATTATTTGGAAAATGCTCTGGGAAAGTTTTCTGATGGACCTTTCCTTTTGGGTCAATTGAGTGTGGTACGCCATCTTTATATTTTGTTTGCCATTTGACCTTATATTATATTATGATCCCAATTGACAATTTAGAGAGATATACCATCACTGCAGGTTGACATTGCATATGGTCCTTTCGTTGAAAGATTTCAAGTTGTGTTTCCTGCATTGAAGAATTATGATATCACAGTTGGTAGGCCGAAACTATTGAAATGGATTCAGGCAAGTTAAACTTCTCTTTTATTTGCATTACTTCCTATTTTCAGCTATGCAAAAATGAATGGTTTCGAATTTTATAATAGATTTTGTGCTTATGTGATAAAAATGCTTAATAGCATTCTGGCTTGAATATAGGAATTGCATAAGATTGAAGGATATGCGAAAACAACAGTAGCTGATCCCGAGATAATTGTTGAAACATACAAAAGGATACTGGTAGGTCGATTCCAATGACACATACTTGTGAATAAAGTTGATTCACAATGCTACATCTTTTCTTATATTGTATTGTCAAGTGTAAAGTGATATAAAAGATTTTAAACTTATCTTTCCTTATTGTTATGCAGACTATTTATGCAGAACGGATGTAGAAATGATCGAAGGCTACCTACATAGAGTACAATAAAATCTCTTGGATGGGAGAACTTGTTATAATTTTTATAGTTGTAAAAGAGAACTTGTAATATTTTTTTGTAGTTGCAAAAGTTTTAATGACACATACCACGGTCAATAGAAATCTTACTCCTATTATGTAAACCTTTTATGATAATAGAAATCTTCTGTTGAAGCTTATTAAAAAAAATACATACCACTGTCAATAACCTGGCATGTATGGAGTTATAGTAAATTTATAGAATTAGTATCTTAAATATATCAATGTGTTTATTATATATTTCTCCATAGAGATGTGATTAGGATTTTGGTAAGTTCTGAGTTCTTTAAATATGATGGATTATAATTCAATTTTCACAAAAAGAAAAAAATAAAATAAATAATTAACTTATAATTATTTTTTTATAAAAGAACAAATAAATAATTAAATATTATAATAAGATATTAGTTGATAAATTTTGATTTAAAAAAAACATTTTAAATAATAAAAACTATTTTCTTTAAAAATTTTAGAACAAGACTTTATCTTTATTATATGTTTTTCAAAATTTTAAAAAATCAAAATGGAGAAGAGTTAAACTATACCTCATTTATATCTTAGAAAAGTTAGAATGTAAGTTTATTATATATTTTCAAAGATTAGAAGAATCAGACTTCACTTACTTTCACTTTTATTATATGTTTGTTTAATTATGAAAATAAATAATATGTTTCGTTTAATTATGAAAACAAATAATATGTTCTGTCTAATTATGAAAACAAATAATACTAGCACAATTATATAATTTAAATAGTTGGTAAATTACAATAGGAACCAATCCATAATAAACATTAAAATAGTTACTTTGTTAATCCATAATAAGTATCAAAACACGCATTTCATCATATTAAAAAAATCATAAAAATTAATTAGATTATAACTTTATTTTAATCACAAAGATTTATCCTTATTTTACCATGGAGATTTTTAATCCGTAAATAGAATTTATTACAATAGCATGGACAAATGTTATGGCTTATCGATACCACATATCTAGAAAACTATAAGTCATTTCAATGATGCTGGTTTGTGTGACATTTTTTTTTAATTAAAAAAAAAGACAAATATTTTGAAGATAAATCTCAACCATTGATTTGGGTATACTACTATAATATTCTAAAATATAACATGGAGGTGAAATCCCCACCATCCACCTACTAATTATAGATAATTAAATTAAAATTTTGGAAACCATATTCTAAAACAGACATGTTGCCTAAAAATAATATTACTATGGAAGATTGAGTTTTATTGTACAATACATATATGTGTGCTTTTTAATTTAACATATATGTGTGTTTTTTTAATTTAACATATATATGTGTGTTTTTTTAATCACATGGGTCAAACTTTAATGTGCCTCATTTACCAAGGAAGTTGGTGGAGTGCAGACTGAAATATTTATCCTTGCCTAGACCTCAGCGTCTAGAGCCTTTGTGACTATGATCTTCCTCCTTAAAAACCTCCTCGCTTTGTTGCTACTTCACCGTATCCTTATGTTGCTCCTTGTGCCTACCATGACCATTGGAGAAGGCTACGTCTCTTTGGAATTGCAAACTAGTATTTCTTTGTTGGCTTTCTCTTTGCCTCTACTGGCCTTTATCGAAGGAGAGGTCTTTACTCAGGCCACCTCGAATTCGTTGCCCTCCTAGAAAGACAATCTCTTCATCTTCTTTTATCAATGCCTCCTCCATTTTCCAGCCCTGAAGAAACATAGTTTGAATTATGTGTTCCTACCTCCAATAACCATGACACGTCAACGATCCCATTACTGCAAGGGAGGAGGAGGCCAAGGTATGATGGGTGGTTCCAAGTTATGTTGACCTTGGTAATTCAACCCCCTTTCAAAGGTAATCATTCCTTTGCAGCGTATCAATTCACTTTGTTACATCCCTAGATGCCATACCCATGGAATTACTTTTCCTTTAGCCACTTAGTTTGATTCGTAAAATGTTTTGGATATTCCATTGGACAGTTCATCACAACAAATCTAGTAAATTATACCTAAAAATATGAAATCTACACTATGAGGGGTTTTTCTCTTTGGATTTATGAATTTGTAAATTACTATTTATAGCATATGCATGCAAATTATAATTATGCAAAAAATAGAGAACAATGAAGTAAAAACTCACATACCACGTTTGACACAAGATATAACCTAAGAAACCATTTTAAGAGAAAACCCAACTGGAAGGTGAGGCTACTCTGCATTTTTTCTCTAGATAGAAAATGGTTGCGAGTATAAAGAAGTAAGAAATGTGGTCCATGGGATACTAAAATGCACAAATTATCTTTGTGTGATCTCTCCCTATCCCTCTTGGATATTCTTCTAATCTATAGAATTAATGCAATCGAAATTAATGGAAACCCCTTTCCTCCTAGTGTCCTAGTTATAATACAAGTCGATAGCCTACTAGTGGTTAGGTTTGGCTCCCTCAAATCTTAATCAGAGTTACAACATGGAATCTTTTAGAGCCTTTTTCACCATGATCATATGGATAGCCCCTTTCCCATGAATAATTGGGACTGGCGTGGCATCCTCTCAAATTATGTTGGAAAAAATAGAAGGTCAAATTTCAAGTGGCATAATGTTTGCATATATAATCCGATTAAGGTAGATCTTGCGTCGTTAGAAAGGTCTCTATGTGTAGAATAGGAATAAATGGCGTTTTGATAAAGTAGAAAATGTTTTCCCCCAAAAAAACATGGTTTTATTCCTTAAAATTCACTTTAAAGGTTTCATACCCCAATTTGCAAATTGGGTCTTGCTAATAAAAATGGTCCAAGGAGTTGTGTCCCTCACTTTTTCCACTTTGAAAGCATAAATATGGATGAAAAAAATTATAATGATCCAATATGGATCATAGTTTGAATTGGAAAAGAGGAAACCTAGCCTCTTAGCAAGCTTCACACCATAAGAATGGTTTCTTCCCCTCTTAATCAATGTCAAAATTTAGTCGCATTCAAAATCAAAGCTCTCAGTGTGCATTTCTAGGTAAAATTTGGAAGTCGTTCGACTTCATGTGTGAAGTAGATCTTCATTGAATGAACACATTTCTCGTCGAACAGGTCCACCCTTCTCTCTCCCATGTTGTCCTCTACATCATATTCTTATAGCATTTAGGTTTTCTCTGATTCACTTAGTAGCCGGAAATCCTTTCCTTTTCGATTAATTTATATCCCTCTATCTCTTCAAGGTGTTCTCTTCCTCTCATGGATCTTTGTCCCTCTCAGTTATCCCTTCTACTAGAAATCATCCTCAATTTCCCCTCCCCAGCTACTCGGATTCTTGGTTGACTTCCTTTCTTTGTTCAGGACACGAACATGTCCATCCTCTATATTCATTGGCCTTTTACATGTCCTTCTTGGTCTCTTTCTTGGCACCCTTCCACTTTTTCCTTGGTCATGTTCCCTCCCACTTGTAGACATTATGCCACGCCAATGTGCTCGAGTTAGAAGGGGTGCTTTATACTACCAAGAAAAGGCTATACGTGAAAACACTTGAACCATCACAGATTGGAGGAAGTAGGAACTCATTTTCTAGAGCTTGCACTGGGCCCCATTCAAGAAGAACTCTCTCATGCTAAGAGAAAAGGAACCAGCTAGAGGAACCTTCTCTTAAACACTGAGTTACTATCTGAGTTGGATAATTGGGTGCTTAACATAGGACACACATGTGGACGCTTTAACCGATAAATGCACATGATGGACCTATAGTGGCACATGAAATTTTTTCTTAGCGGGATTCTACTAGATCAACACGAACATAAAGGGGTTCTCCTCCTCTCCATGGAGCATCTACACTGACATATGACAAAACCGGATCAACAATTAGAGTACATAGAGAAGCACCTCAAAATTCCCCCCACTCTTGGATGCTCACCAGGCAGCAACATATCCAATCTAGCTTGCAGCTACATATGCAAACCCCTCTACCTAGTCTCTTTGTTTCTGTTACATGTCTATAGTTTTTCCATTTCTAGTTTATGTGGTTTTCTTTCATGGCCTCAAAGGCCTAAACACTAGTATATATATGACACATTTTGAACTCCTAGGTATTTTTCTTTCTTCCACCTCTCTACAAAGGGTGCATTTTTGGATATGGTCAAGCTTCTATAATGACCAACTAATCTAAAACCTTTTGTTTTCTCATGTAATTTCTTGTTTAGAAGACAATACAAATTTGATTCCATAAAAAAATATAAAAAATAGAATATTTAAATAATCACTATTATAAGTAGAAAATCTTATATGAGTATAGTTTCTTCAAAACTCGATTATTTCCATTTATTTAATTTTAATGATTATAATTCAAATATCACATTAAAAATGACTTGAAAATTCCTCCCTCATTATTATTTAAATATGAATAAATTGTTATAATTATAGTTCACACAAACTTGGAGTTAAAAATTATTTTTCAAAATGAATGGAAATTTTTATAATAATTAAGTATATAATAATCACTTAGTCTAATTAATAGACAAAATGACTTTTTTTTAGACATATTTTCTAGTTAATTTTTAGAAAAATCTGTTCGAGATTTTTAAAAACTTAAGTTTAAGTTGTTTAATTTGTAGAATTTGAGTGCTCTGTATTTTTTAAGGTGTCAAATCCATTTATGCATTCAAAAATGTATTTAAAAAAAAAATTACAATCTTGCTTGAAATTGTATTGCTAGATTTTGGTGAAAATGATTATTTCATCTACAAGTTGGACTACGTCTATAATAACAACTAATTTCAACTTAATTTTTAATTATGATTTTATTTATTTAAATATTATATTGAAAATAATTACATTAAAATTGTTATTATTATTATTATTATTATTATTATTCCAAGGAAAAAATCATAACTTCATTAGAGTTGAAAACTACATTCTATATGTGCCTAAAGAGACACTCCAAAAAACCAACCAAAAGTGGTTTTACCAAATACTGTCATAAAACATAAGGTCGTCATAGAGTATTTGTATGATATATATAAATTGAGACTATCACTAACAATCAATAGCTAAAGACTGCTCGGGCATGAGCGACCATCCACATAAATGTTTCGAACATGACATATACATAACATAAAAATTCTTGTATACGGATGAGACCATAAACTGAATTTTTTTTTGCATAGAGTTGTATCCAAAATAGACATAGTAAAATAGCTAGAAGATCATCAATTTCCCTGAAGCCCCTCTATGAAGGTCCTGTGGAAGTAGCCAATTTCTTATTAATTGATGTGCTCCCTTATGTAACATGTGCCCAAATCTTGAGTGGAACCTTATTTAGACAATGCATCGACTTATCCATTTCTTTCCTTGTAAATGTGAACAACAAATATTTGATCAAAGGATAGCTTAAGCATGTTAGTTTCTTCCAATATATGACATAGAGTGTGAATGTGACATCTAGAAGTATAGTTGAACTAATTAACCACTATCTTTGAATCCTCAAATATCTGGATTCTACGAATTCATGATTCAATGGAAAATAACATGAGTAATTTTAGACTCATTAACTTTGAAAATTTATTTTTTCCTCTTCCCAATCCAAATTTCATCATGTAAGAATGGCTATGCAATACATGAAGAACTACCCCACCCCTGCAGAAACCCTCAGAAGACGAAGCTCCATCGAAATAAGCCCATGGAACATAAAAATCAATTGATTCTTCAACTAAAGCTTGTTCATGTGGAATGGATATAAAATTCCATATGAAAGCATAGACTTTCAGAGCTTGTGCTTCCACTATATCAAACACATAATGTTTGTCTAGGAATAATTCAACATTTATGGCTGGCAAGACCCCCCACGATAGCCACAATGGGAGGGCCCAAAGCTTTTTTATAGAAACAAAATTCCACCAGTCTTCCCAAGTTGATGAATAAAAATCTCCCTGCCACTGAACATTTTTACCCAAATACATACGAATAGAAGACCAAACCGCAGAAGCAAATAGGCATAGTAAGAATAAATTATTTACTGATTCCCCTTCGTTTTTACATAAGGGACACCAACTTGGACCCACTAGATCTCTCCTAACAAGGTTGTCTCCTATGGGGACTCAGTTCTCCAATATGCACCATTGAAAGAGGCATGCTTTTACATGGAACTCAATCTTCCATAGTATCTTCCACCATCAGGAGAGGGTAGGAGGTTTCATGTCTTCGATTAGAAAAAGATAACCATATTTTGGAGTGTAATCACCGAAAATAACATGAACCCACACCAGGGAGTCATCCCTGTCCCTAATAAGAATGTTAGAAACATTTAGAATAACTATGTAATGATGCAAAAGGATAGCCCATTCACCCCAGATATGAAGGTGTTGAGCATAATGCCAACCTTTCCCCCACATAAATGAAAGCTCCTCATCCACAGTTTGAGCCAAAATCTTATATCCATTTGCTAAGAGAAAATCCACCATATCCTATGGGAGACGATAGTTTGGACCACTCCCAATCCAAGGATCCAAGCCAATCTAGACTTGCTCCCCATTACCCACTTTCCATACCAAACCTCTTTAAATTACTAGAAAGATTAGATGATTGCCTTCCATACGACTAAAACATTTAATCTCCTATGATCTGGAGCAAAGATCCATTCTATAATGGACCAAGGACTTATGTATTTGTGATATGCCACCTTTGCCCATAATCTTCTAGTATAAATCAACCGCCAACCTACATTAGAAGCCAACTCCTTGGAAAAAAGATGATTGTTTTTCAATCCCCATCTGCCCCAATCCTTTAGTAAGAATATTCTATCCCATTTTACCCATGAAAATACTCATCCTCCTTCTAACCTACCCACAGATAATGATGAAAAATATTTTGAACAACTGAGAGGGTTCCTTTTGGAATATGAGGGAGAACTAGAAAATAGGAATCACTTCAAGAACATATTTGGTGAGAATAAACTTTCCCACTCTCAAGAGTCATTTAGAACTCCAGGATTTGAGCCTCTTTTCAATTTTTTACAAAATAAAAAGCCAACCAATTTTTTGGGAGTCATTTGGCTTTAAATAGAATCCCAAGTATTTGAGACCCTCTTCCCAAGGCTTGAGTTGAAAAGGAAAAACATGCTCTGCATTCCTCATTTCCTCCCTTGATAGCCCAAATAATGAAATTAAGAACTTTGATTGATCAACTAGCATGTCTGTAGCAACTTGAAATAGAGAGAACACTTCCTTAATAGAGGCCATGTCCTAGCTCAAACCATCACAAAAAATCAGGATATCATCAATGAATAAAAGATGGGTTATGTTACATAAGTCAACCACTTCTATACCTTTTAAAGCTCCCCTTCTTTTAGCATCAACTAATAATATAACCAAACCCTAATATACAAGTAGGAAAATTAAAGGGGATAAAGCACAACACTGGCGTAGACCCCGATGTGCATGAAAGAAAAATAGTTTCTCCATTGATAAATATGTTGAAATGGAACCCAAGGGGGCTTTTGATTTAATTTTCCCTTAATTAAGTTGGAAGAGACATTGTAATTTCATCTCATGAAAGTTTGTATTAGTTAACTGAGTCAGGAAGACTTAGTTAGCTTAGGAAATTCAATTTGAGGGTTAGAGAGGAGGCATGTAGAGTTCTCCCTTGATTTTGGGGGGTCTAGTTAGAGTTATTTGTGAGTTGTAATTAGTTAACTCAATTAATTGAGTTAAAACCAGTTTAACTAGTTCTAACTCAGAGATGAGCTAGTGAGAGGTCCATTGAATTAAATTTGATCTAATTCATAAGTAGTTATCAATCAATTAACTGATAATTCGCTATAAATAACTGTTGCATGTCATTTCTAAGGAAGGCCCAGTTGAGACTGAGGTTAAAGGGAAATTAACTATCAGTTGTATAATTAGAAAATTGTATAGGTCATGTATAAAGTCACTAGGAAGCCTTGGATGAACTGTGCAATCAATCCTTGGGAATTTCCTATTTAATAGGTGAAATTTCCTTTAGGAATGCGTGAGAAAGGCTGGTCAGATAGAGGCTAAGAATTGGTTAAGTATTCGGCTGTTTTTTCCTAGATCAGAGTGAGACAGTCAGTAGAGTGCAGAAGTTTCTCAGTGAGAGAAAAGCATTGTATTTTTTCACGGTCTTGAATTTATACAATATACAGATAGCGGGGTTTTGAGCAGTTTCTTTCCCCAGATACATCTTGTGTTGTGCAATTGATTATTTCTTTCTCTTACTTGTTATGTGATTGTGCGATCATATTTGGTTTCTGCAAATTGTAGAAGGAACAAGTATTTTGTTGTAGTACATTAAAATATCATATTGAATCCCTTTGGATAAATTTATACATGGTATCAGAGCACCAAGAATCACAATAGAAGAGAAGAACCAGAGTTTGCTTTGAATAGGTACATCAAATTTGTAGATTTATTCTTCAAGACCCAGTAGCAGATCACGATATATTTCAATGGCTTGAGACTCAAATATTCCCTTGAAGGAAATTTTAATTACATAGCATGGAAGGACAGGATGGAGGTAGTGCTCGAGGACAATGGAATGAAGGAATTCATAGATAGTGATATTCCCTAGCCCACAACAACATATGCTCAACAACTTGATGCATGGAAGAAGAATTAGCAAAGGAAAGAAATATCTTATTATAGGGAGTTCAATATCATATTGTTTCAAGTATCCATGCGAAGGTGACTCCATATGCTATGGGGAAGGCCTTGAAATATATGTTTCAGAATAACAGTGACCACAGGAAGCTGGTGCTGAAAGACAAGCTCATAAATATAAAGATAGAGAAGGGCGACACAATCCAAAAATACTTGACGAAGCTCACTCAATGTCAAGATGAGATTGGAAGTGTTGGGATAATAGATTCCCTGGATAATTTGGTGAGCCTAGCTCTTCTAGGCCTTCCCAAGAGCTGACATAATTGCCAGGAATCTATGAATGGGAAGGAGAAGCTACCAGACTGGGAGCAATTATGGTCCGACTTGGTACAAGAAGAGATTTGACAGAGCACCAGAGATGGATCCTCATAAAACACTGATGATGAGGAGAACCATGCCTTGGATGTAAAGGTGAAGAAAGGAAAAGGGAAGGTGTCCCATTCCAAATCAAAGCCCAGAAAGGCATGGAATAAGCGAGAATTTTCAAAGGTAAAATGTTTCAACTGTCATGAGCATGGACACTATGCCACAAATTGTCCACAAAATAAGACCAACAAGAAGGCCTCAGGAGGAGCAACAGGTGAAGCACTTGCTTCAAAGTTTGATTTGGATTTCACTCTTATCGCATGCATGGTGTCATTGGTGATGGGTTCTCTGTGGTACTTGGATAGTGGAGCTTCGTTCCATATGACTGACAACAAAGAATTCTTCAGTAGCTTGGAGGAGAAGGATCTCCAGATGCACATCGAGATGGGAGATGATGGGAGGCATAGTGCTACCAGTGTAGGTACATTTAACTTTTAGAGGGAGTCAGGTAATCCACTCATAGTAAAATATGTCATGTATGTTCCTGGTTTAAAGAAGGATGTGGTTTCTTTTGTTATGTTGGAAGATCGTGGCTATGGTGTGATCTTCAGTGAAGGAAAGGTGTTCCTTTGTCACAAATCCACGGGACAAGTGAAAAATATTAGGGTTCGAGTAAAGAGCATCTACAAATTGGATGTAGAATACTGTTTTTCCTTGAGCACGAAAGAAAATAAGGTGGAGAGTCGAGAAATTGGTTAGTTATGGCACAAAATATTGGGCCATCTACACCACAACACTTTGAAGATCATGCATCAGATTTCTGTAGGACTTACAATGGGTGCACTTGTGCAGAGAGATACATGCAAAGGGTGTAAATTGGGGAAGTATACCAAAGCCATATGTCATGATAAGGAAATCCGAGCAAAGGAAATCCTTGAGAGAGTTCACTAAGACATGTGTGTAACGTTCTCGAAAGCTTCCACAACAAAGCACATGTATTATGTGATTTTTGTTGATGGTTTTTCAAGAAAGTGTTGGATTTCCTTCATGCAGAAGAAATATGAGACGTTATCCAAGTTTTGTGATTTCAAGGCACTTGTTGAGAAATATACAAGGAATAAAGTGAAGGATATAAGACGTGACAATGGTGGATAATACATCTCTAACGAATTCAATAACTTTTGTGCCTCAGAAGGAATTCAAAGAGAATTAATAACACCTCATAACCCATAAAAAAATGGGGTTTCATAAAGGAAGAACAAAAATATGTTGGGAGTAGCACGAGCTATGTTACATGATCAGGGCCTATCATTGCATCTGTAGGTGAAAGTATGCAATACGGAAATATTTGTGTAGAACATAATTCCTCATCGAATACTTGGGATGAGTACACTACAGGAGGCTTTTTTTGGTAAGAGATTAGATGTGTCCACTAGAAAATTTGGCGGAATTTCCGACGGCCAATTCGTTGCTATTCCGACACAACGTCGTCGTAAGAGCGATAGTTCGAGGGCGGGAAAAACGTGGTTTGCTATATCTTCGCAGTTACGATGCACTTAAAAAGTGTCTCACTATCGACACTTTTTCCGTCGCTTCCAAACAAGTGTCGCTCTTCCGACGTTTCCCGAACCGTCGCGCTTTCAACGTTTGTAAACTGTCGCACTTCCGACGAAATGTGGTTCGACGTTTTGAGCGTCGCTCTTCCGACGTTTGTAAACGGTCGCAATTCCAACACAATGTGGTCCGACATTTTGGACGTCACTCTTCCGAAGTTTGTAAACTATCGCAATTCCGACGAAATGTGGTCCGACATTTTGAACGTCACTCTTCCGACATTTGTAAACTGTCGCAATTACGACGAAATGTGGTCCGACGTTTTGAACATCGCTCGTCCGATGTTTTTATACTGTCGCTCTTCCGACGTTTTTAAACTGTCACAATTCTGATGCTTACAAGGCATCGGTATACCGACGACGAGTTCAATTTAAAAAAAAAATGAAAATTTAAAAGAGGAAAAACACTGTTTTGAATATATTATATGAAGTAAAACAGTCCATGAAGTCATTACATTTTCACATCTGAAGATTGGAACCCAAATATCCATCCAGAAAAGTGGAAGTCCCACCCCAGACAATGATAGAAAAATACCCCATGTCACATACAAGGACTTGATATAAAACCCAGTAACGGTCCACATGGAGATTATCGACAATCTGAGAAAGCATCCAAATATGCCCGAGGCATCTATAAGAAAGTGAAATACAGTATGTAGAATAGTAAAGCAACAGATAGAGTACCGACGTCCATTGTTCCAAATACAAATTAAAGTACACAAAATCCTTGAACAGAGAAAAACGCTAATCATGTGAGGAGTGTGATATGTCCAAAATATAAAAAGACCATCAGACCATATCAATAAACCAGCAACATAGACCAGCATCGCTAGTTTTGAAGGCAGAGTGATAAACATTAATAATTTTTTTTTTCACAAGAGAAAAAACTCTGTTTTTAATATATTATATGAAGTAAAACAGTCCATGAAATCATTACATTTTCACATCTGAAGATTGGAACCCAAATATACATCCAGAAAAGTGGAAGTCCCACCCCAGACAGTGATAGAAAAATACCCCATGTCACATACAGGGACTTGATATAAAACTCAGTAACGGTCCACATGGAGATTATCGACAAATCTGAGAAAGCATCCAAATATGCCCGAGGCATCTATAAGAAAGTGAAATAGCAGTATGTAGAATAGTAAAGAAACAGATAGAGTACCGACGTCCATTGTTCCAAATACAAATTAAAGTACCCAAAATCCTTGAACAGAGAAAAACGCTAATAATGTGAGGAGTGTGATATGTCCAAAATATAAAAAGACCATGAGACCATATCAATAAACCAGCAACATAGACCAGCATCGCTAGTTTTGAAGGCAGAGTGATAAACATTAATCATTTTTTTTTCACAAGAGAAAAAACGTTGTTTTGAATATATTATATGAAGTAAAATAGTCCATGAAGTCATTACATTTTCACATCCGAAGATTGGAACCCAAATATCCATCCAGAAAAGTGGAAGTCCCACCCCAGACAGTGATAGAAAAATACCCCATGTCACATACAGGGACTTGATATAAAACCCAGTAACGGCCCACATGGAGATTATCGACAATCTGAGAAAGCATCCAAATATGCCCGAGGCATCTATAAGAAAGTGAAATAGCAGTATGTAGAATAGTAAAGCAACAGATAGAGTACCGACGTCCATTGTTCCAAATACAAATTGAAGTACCCAAAATCCTTGAACAGAGAAAAACGCTAATCATGTGAGGAGTGTGATATGTCCAAAATATAAAAATACCATCAGACCATATCAATAAACCAACATCGCTAGCTTTGAAGGCAGAGTGATAACCTATCAACACATAAAATAGTATCATAAAGCGGATACAAGAAATGTGCAGAGACATGTACTGTTGATATACACCTCACACAAAAAGCATCCATGATAGAGAAAAAATATGTATAAACCCAGGGTCGATTGTATGTTTTGGCTTGCTTGTTCCCGAAAATAAAAACCATCTGCAGAAACCCAGGCTCGCTTGTAAGATCATGCTCGCTTGATTCCAAAATTGGTAACTATCTGTTGCATCTGAGAGGTAAGGTTCAGGCTCGCTTGTTTCCATTAGTAGCCCACTACAGCATCCACCCTGTTCATAGCAAAAAGGTTCCTGTAGATATACAGAGAAAGAGTATAATACGTAGACCATATAAACATGGCTCTGTATTTCAAAAAACAGGTTTAAAATAGAAACGGGGCAACATTTTTTTTTCTAAGTAAAGTTAATCTATTAACAGTGGGAATAAAATTACACCGAAGTCAAAATCATTGCCCAGATTCATGGAAAATTTGTCATCAAAAAATCAAAAAATTAAGAAGACTGCCCTCATACGGGGAAACCGGTCTTGAATGTTTAATTTATAGAATTCAAAAATATTACAAAGGTCCAACACAGTAAAATAATCTAAAAGCAGCCCAATTAAGTGGGTCGTGAAGCAAGAAAAAAAAATTAACCAAACTACTCCTCCGGTTCCTCGACGATTCGGCACCATCCTTCGGAAGGTCCAGGATCACTAGGTGTTACCTCCACATTCATGCCACGACTCCCCTCCTGAAGGCCCGAATGCTGGCTGGATTTTTCTGACCTCAGACCCACTGGATGGGTGCATTCTTCCTCCGTTTGGGCCTCCTCGCGGAAAACCACAGTGACTGACACTGTGATTCGTGGGCAGTTGAGAGAGCAATTAAAGGAAAATTACGCAGTTCACATCATGGGAGAAGGTGAACTAGCGGTGGGGAAACGAGGAGCAGGGGAATCCATATGGTGGCCAGATCCTACAACCCGACCCCGCCCACTCCTAGTATTTGGATAGCGACCTGTGTAATAATCATTGGACTGGCCGGAAGACGACTCGATTGAGGGGCTGGAGGGAGCGCGCAGGTGTTGACCTCTAGTGCTCCCCCTGCGGCAACGCATCCTTTGACGCAGGCGAGGCATGGGTGCAGTCTCACTAGCAGTGGGCACAAGAGGAGACAGAGAAGTAGAATTCCAAGAAACAGAGGAAGACAGACACAGACAAGACCGAGAGAAATGCAGATATACAGCGAGGTCTAAGCAGCAATTCAGCTAGCCACTTCTCCTTCTCGTCACAGTGAGTAGGCAGTGTAACCCAGCAACCGGCTTGTCTAAAAAACCATAGCGAAACCCCATTTTATCGACCCGAATGTAATGCAATCGAAGGATGCTCGTCATAATTAATCTCTAATCATTAATGAGAGCCGAAGGCCGGATCATATTGGAGCATGCGAAATCGCTAACAGGAGTGGAGGTCCGATCTTGAATAGTGTTAAAACTTAATTAATGCAGATTTGATGTGAAAACCTTGGAACTTAATTGAACAGCGTTAAAAATTAATGCGATTGATATGAAATCGCCACATCCATGTCCCATCGCCTTAAACGCCATTGAATGCACCCGCAGCCGGGAGCAGGGCAATTTTTGATTGAGGACATGTGGCAGAAATTGATTGGAGCGGATCTTTGTTTGGGCCGCTCGCGCAGTGGAAATCCGAACCCGAAAAAGATTAGGGCGAATTTGATAAGAAATTTGCGTCACAACTCTCCCTTTGTACACCAGCCCAAATTCAGACCTGAAAAATATTAGGGCGGAATTCATTTGGTTTTCGCGTCACAAAATTGGTCGATGTCAGCAGGCTATTTTGGAACGCGAATTTGGTTTGAATTATGGTTTATCGCCGTTTGAGGCGGGCTCGACTTAAGAACAATTTTGTTTGATCCCATATTATAAAATTTGTGTTGGTTTTCTTTGATAATACACATATTTATAATAAATCATGGGAATACCACACTAAACATGTGGAAAATTTATATAAATTATTGAGAACAATCATTTTTATGTAAAAATATCCAAATGTGCTTTTGGGAAATAAGAATTCGAGTATTTGGTTCATATTGTTTTAAAGGAAGGAGTGAAGTTGGAGCCTCAAAAGATGAAAGCTATCACAAAATGACCTATTCCTAAGAAAATCAAGGTTCTTAGAAGATTTTTTAGACTTACACGATATTATTGATCATTTGTTAAGAATTATGCATGCATTTCAAGTCCACTCACATATCTCTTGAAGAAAATATCATTTATATGGAATGATGAGGCTACTTTGGCATTCTCTCTTTTAATGGATGCCACGTCTTCTACACCAACATCGGTTGCACCTAATTTTGGTAAAACATTCATAGTAGAGTGTGAGGCACTAGGACAAGGAATTTACGTAACATTAACACAATAAGGGATATCATTGGCTTTTAAAAGCAAGGAATTCAAAGAAAATATTTGGTGAAATCTACGTATGAAAATAAATGGAAGCAATATTACATGCAATAAAAAATGGGGATAGTATATCATTGGGAGGTACTTTAAAGTCAAGATATACCATGATAGCATAAAGTATTTTTTGAAGCTATGGATTTCATTAGAAGATTAACAAAAATGAGGAGAAAAAATGCAAAGTTTTAATTTTGAGATCATCTGCAAAAAGGGTAAGGAAAATTTAGTACATGATGCTCTTTCTAAAATAGAAGAGGCCTCAAATTTATATCCAATTACATTTTCTATTCCTAGGTGGCTAGAAGAAGCTTTCCATAATGGAAAAATGACAATAGTACTAAACAAAACTAAAATTTATAAAGGATGGGATGAACTCTATGGAGCATTGGGAGTGAAAGAGAGATACACTTTGGTGCAAATGTAGAATATTTTTATGCATGCAAGCATATTTGAATAAAGTGCTGCTTACATGTTCCCATGTTTAGAGTGAAGGGACAAATTTTTCAAACATCTCAAGGATCAAAAATATATTTTAAAGGAATAAGAAAGATAGATGAAAATTTAAAAAAAGAGAAGTTAGTCATTTAGCATAATAAATAAAAGAGAGACAGTGTGTCTCTGTGGTTACTTTAAGAACACTAATATACATATTCAAAGACTAGAAGGTATATCAATAGAATTTATTACAAGGTTACTGAAATATAAAGGTAAGTATTACATTTTTGTGGTCATTTATTGTTACACAGCAATTTGTCATCATCCCTGCAATTCCCCATCCCGCACAATTGGAGGGCTCATTCCGTGACCTGTGAGAAGTGACATGACTTGAAACCACTTTCATGACATCCCTATGAACATGAGATTTCATTGCCCTGAAGACAAATCCTTGTGAAAAACCATAAAAACACCCCTTTTTGCATTGGCGCAGGAAGCCAGTTCAGTACCTGCGCCAATGGGGGAAATAATTCAAAAAGGGCGCGCCAATTGGCGCTCTATCTCAGAGTTGCACTCGCGCCAACCATTTTAAGGAGTGTTTTTTAAAAATAAATGGCGGAAGTTTCGTCCTAACCAATCCATAAATTGGTATCTAATTTGAGTTGGGAGGTTTGGCTCCGGATCTCCATGTAGAGGAAGTGGTTTGCCACCTCTCATGAAAGCTTCCTTGAGGATAGGGCCAATCCCATGATTATAGGGATCCCAACTCCCCTTCCTCCATCTATAAAAGCTTGCTCATCTCCTTTGCAATCTAGTTCCCAAGAGCCATCAGAGCCTTATGCCGCAAGAGCCTTGATTCATTCCCTTAAGGAAAAATCCAAGCAGGGAGACTATTATCGAGACATCCGAAGAGAGAGGCTTGTGCCATCCCCGACAGGTTTTTTCGAGACGTGTTCCGCTGGCGACCCTCCGAAGGAGAATTCAGCGTCAGAGCCAGGTTGTATCCTCCTTTGATTGATTAATGATAAATGACTATTGGTTATGGTTCCACTCTTGTTGTTGATTATGATGATGAGTTATGTCTTCTCTGACTGAAATATAGTTGCATATACTAGATTTTATGCTTGCGTTTGTTTTGTTTCTTGCGTGTGCAGGTGTCCGATCACGGAGATCGTGAGGACTGTGATTTGCTGGAGCTAAGGAACAGGAGTGCTACTTTCTCTACGAGCAACAACGTTGGATTCCAAGTAAGCCTTCATCGCTAGTAGGTTTATTTGCAATTAGGAACCTACACTATAGCGTGTGACGATTGTTGCTAGACCCGGTCTGGGCTAGTAGGGATCGCTTTTGTATGCAGAGGAGATTTACCTCCACAAAAAATTGGCGACTCCACTGGGGAATGTCTAGCTTGTTGTTGTTCTGCTTTGTAAACTACAGACAGAGCCTGAAGTTAGCCAGATAGCCTTCGAAACGCTATTGCTTTGCATTAGCGAAGTAGATCAAAGCTGCTTCAGTCAATCTCCGGTTTAGTTTATGAACTAAAAACTTGGAGTACTGTCTTGTCTTTTCGGTTGTTTCTCGTTTCTGCTTGCTTGATCAGCTCTTTTGGCTGGCTCTGTTGTGATTTTGGCTTTTGGTCAGCTTGATCATCACTGGTCTACTTGTTGGATTGTCTGTTTTTATTTTTCCATAGCAAACTCAACTGGCGCGCTTTACAGCCTAATATTCACACCCATTGGCGCAGGTTGCTAGTGTATTACCTGCACCAATTCGTTTTTGGCGCTAGTTTCCGCCTCACAATCGTGCCAATCCTGTGAGGTAATAGGGTTTTCTCTATTCTGAGCTTCCTGAGCTTGATCAGTGTGTTTGGTCTTATTTTTTCGACTGCTTGAGTGTTCTGGAGCCTTGTTTGACTGGCTGTGACCTTCGTCCTTTGGTTGTTTGCCCGTTTCCATCGATTTCACATTCTAGCCCTAGGGCATCTAGGTGCTCTTGTGTGTCGAGCCTCCCTTGGGAGTTTTTGGTTTCTATTTGTTCATTCAACCTTTTGATTGCTCCTCTACATTCGTTTGGTGTTTTTTTATCATTTTATTGCGTTATTTGAGTGTTTGTTCTCTTCTTCATTCGAATTTTTCTTTGTCTCGCTTTGGGCCTAGATTACATGGTCCATTTGAGTCTTTGGGATTCTCTTGGTTTTGAGGGACTGTTTTGTCAATTTGGAGATCTGATTGTGTGTTTGTGTTGAGTGAAATTTATTTTTTTTGCTCTTTCCTCATCACTTCTCAAATTTCTCTTTTCATTAGTTTTCATTTTGTTAGTGCACTTTTCTATTAAACATTGAAAGTAAAAAAAAAATCTCTTTTGCTTTCGACTAGTTAGTGCAAATTAAAATCTTTTCGGTGTTATTAGTGATTAGTGACTTTAAGAGAAAATTTTTTGGTTTCCATTAGCTGCATTAGAGAATTTGCTGGTTGTTTTCTAATCATTTTATTATTGTGTGAAAAGCTCTTAACTCTCTTCTAATTAGCTTTCATCGAATGAAATGATATACTGTGGCATATAGTGTGCATTTAGGAGATTTCGAGACATAACACTCGCTAGGGCCTGAAAACTGAAACGTAATTGAAGATAAACATTAAAATTTATTCAATTTACACTAAGGCAGCATTGAAACATTAACGCAACATTTAGTGGTCTAGGCTAGAGACGTGTTCCGGCGTCTTTAAACCTAGTAGCTGTCGTTCGCCTCTTGGCTTTAGACAACACTAGTACGGACTTGTGTTCCCCGTACCGTCGAGTATATAAAGGGAGACCCCACTAGGTTTTGATCCTTTATCCATAGGAAGCCGAGTCTGCCGCCCTATACCCATGATACATCAGACATAGCATTCGAGGAGATTTCCTGCACGTACGTTAAGTCCTTGGTTGATTTCTCTTTCATTTTTGGAACCAAGGTGTATATTGCAGTTTACGGTTATTTGGTACACCCTTTGCCTAGTATTCTTGAGTAGTCATTTGATCTTTTCTGACTCTTTAAATTTGAAAGGATCACCAAGTGCTTGTCCTTTCACGCTTGCTTCAAAACTGAAAGAGATAGAGTCACCTTTCATCCATTTCTCGACTCTTAAAACATGAAACGGTGAAGTTTCTAAGTTTTAATGTGGTAAAATAAATCACCTGCGATCACACGCCCTGTTAGATTTTGCTTGTTGGCCATTTGATTGTGTGTCTTGACTCTTTTTCATCCCATGTGTGTTGTGCTTGATCTTTTTTCATTGTTGTCACAGTGGCAGAACCCTCCGTTTCGTCTACTGGTAGTCCATATACGGACGATTCATCAGAGGTTTCTCAATCCTTTGCTGAACCTCAGCAGCTCATCGTTTCCGAGTTTCCCGATGGGGGACCGGTTCTGTTTGAGCTTCCCTTTGGAGGACCAGTTGAGTTCAATTGGCCCTTTTCCGACCCTTGGTCTGGATTGGGAGTAGGGGAGCATTTCCCTCCTCTTACATCGAGTTCACCTTTTTTAGCTGCTGTTATTCCTTCAAGTCCTCGCCATCTGTTACGAGATCTAGTGGCAGGTTCAAATATGGTGATTCTCCTAGCGAGGAAATCCCCATGTCTGGTGAATATTACCAGTTATTCCCTCGACAGTTATTTCCAGAAGACAACCATGAACCATTTGTTATGTCATCACTCGGTCCCTCATTACCAGCAGGGTATAGATCCCTGGGTCAGATTATTGCCGCCGCTGCCTCTATGGGGGTATCAGCTCCTTCTACGAGGCCGGTTGTTCCTTCATTAGGGATGTCTCCTAAGACACCCATTACGTCGTCCCCTCAGGTCACTTCTGTACCCTCCAGGCCCACTGTCTGTTTGGCCGCATCTGCACCTGCTGTTACCACTCAGTTCGTAAGGACCACATCGCTTCTTGAAGACATCTATATAGCATTTGCTATGTCGGAGAACATCTCTCCAGAGGAGTCTCGATTGTCCCTACAACAATCGAACCCCGAGGTCGGACAATCCTCTCAAGATCCCAACCGCTCATATTTTTCGCATTATGCACGGGATGGTACACCCATGTACGTTTTTCCGTATCAGTACGATGAGCATGGGAACCCTTTACGTTTACCCGCTCATGAGGCTCAAGTTCATGCTCAGGGTATACCGTATAACCAAGCTGGACAGCCTTATAACCCGCAAGGACAACCTTTTCAAGGCTAACCTTCGGGCCAGCCTGGCTATCCTTATGACCCGCAGGGACAACCCATACAGGGCTACCCTCCGGGCCAGAAAGAGCCATTATACGGTCCGCAAGGACAGTATTACAACCCTTCAGGTCAACTCGTGCAACCTCTCCCTGGAGTCCCACCTGGGCAACCTCAAGGACTCACAAGTCAACCGGGGTACCAACCAGGACTGGTATATGGTCCTGGGGGGCAAGTCCAACCTTCTCAATCCATGCAACCTTAGTATCCTCTTGGTCCCAACATTGCACATCAGCCAGGACTATCTTATGGTCCTGTTGTGGGTCAAACCGGTTATCAGCAACCACCTGGCTCCATTCTGCTACCAGGCCAACCAGTTAATCCGGCACAACCTGGTATCCCGCCACCAGGCCAACCGGCCAATCCAGCACAACCAGGTGTCCCTCCACCAGGCCAACCGGCCCATCTGGCACAACCTGGTGCTCCTCAACAGCTAGGTCAACCTACACAATCGGCACAACCTATTTATCCGGGTCAACCTATTCAACCAGGGCAGCCCGTTCAGCCAGGTCAGCCTGCTCAACCAGGCCAGCCTGCACATCCTGTCAACCTTGCCCAATAGCTGACTTATTCAATGCCGCAGGAAAATCAACTGCTGCACCCTAATTATCAGGCTCAGTAGGGTCCCACCTATCAGCAGCCCACTCAACCTCAAGGCGGTTACTATTCTCATAGTCAATACCGACCAAATTATAGCCAGCCCCAAGGTTTTAACTATTACTCTCAACAACCCGGCTATACCTATACTCAGCAGCCAAATCTGCAGACTGCTCAAACGGGGCCGACTTATAATCCATACTCTGATTATCAAGCCCCGTACACTGGTTACCAGCAACCAAATCACGCTGGTTACCAGCAACCAAATCAGGCTGGTTATACACCTTATACCCCCTATGGTCAGAATCCTACCAGACATAACTCTTGGGGGCAAGGATATTCTCAACCAGCATGGAGTACAGGTATTGGTCCTTATCGAGGGCCAGGCATGCCCTTCAATCCACAATTGTCATTCTTGGCTACCTTGGAATTACCAGATGTTTCGAAATTAACTAATGATCCGATTTTGCACAATCCTTATTGGCCTCCGGTTCCGACCAAAGTACCCGACGATTGCCCAAAATTTGAGGGTAAAGCTGGAGAAGACCCCAAAGCTCACGTAATGACTTACCATCTTTGGTGTTCGTCCAACTCTTGGGTGGACGATTTGATTCGTCTATGTCTCTTCCAGCGTACTCTTACTGGCACTGCTGCCAAGTGGTATATCGAATTACCCCATGGTATCTTTCAAGATTTCAATACGTTAGCCATGGATTTTCTGACTCACTTTCAGTTACTGGTCCGTTACGAGGCAGAGACGCATCTCCTGACTTCGTTGAAGCAAGACAAAGCCACCCACATCTCAGATCACATTCATGAGTGGCGACATCGTCGTAGACTGATCAAGTTTGATATACCTGATCAACTACTAACTCATTGGTTCACCACGTCCTTCGTTAACAAAATTTCCCAAGATATTGCTATGGGGGCATGTGTGACTGAAGAACAAGCCATAGCACGTGCTCAGTATCTTGATCTGGTATACTCTCAGTCTGGCACGCTGTATGATATTTTGACTGACGCTCCACGCCCAGGAACCTCTAAAGCTCCACCTACCCCAGCGGTGGATGGTGTTATTGGTTCCGTATCTCAGAATTCTTGAAAATCTTCGAATGGGAAGAAGTACAATTCTTCCAATAATTCTTCTCTTCCCACCCCTTCAGATTCTGGAAAAATTGCGGAGGTTAACGCCGTTCAGGCTAATCCTACGGAAAAATCCTCTAATGGAAAAAAGAAGGGCAAAGGCAAATCCAAACCCGACGCCCCAAAGTCAGAGTCTCCTAAGCCTTGCACTGAGGACGGTTCCCAACGTAAACCGAAGTACCCCTGCCTTATTTGTGAAGGAGATCATTATACCAAGGATTTTCCACGACGATCTAAAATTAGTCAAATTCTCAAAGGCTCCAAAGGGACTCCGGCAGTTCTTAAAGAACCGTTCCCATCTCAGCAGACCCAGATGGTTGAATAACCTTCACCATCTGCACCATTTGGGTCCCAGGTCTTTATGATGAATGGTACTGCACCTATCTCTGTGGCTATGCATTCGAAGGATTATGCTAGACCGCGTCAGGCAGTTGGAAAGGAAGTTGTGGATGGCCCACCTCCTCCACCTGTCTCCGGTTCTTTGGAAATTGAGAAGCCTACTGCTGAACCTGTTGTGAGGCCACCTTCTAAAGGTGTTCTATGAAGGTCTTCCTACAATCCAAATGCCCGTGCCACTCAGCACTACAGTATTGTTGAGGATTTGGCACAGGCGCCTTCTGCCATGTCTGCATTGGAAGTTCTTCAAAGTTGTCCTTCACAATGGAAAGCTCTATTGTTTGCAATCGGTGGAATCGATCCCGCCGATTCTAGTCTTCTCACCTTCGACTTAGAAAATTTCACCCTCCAACTTCCACATCAGATCGCTCTTGTTATTCAAGTTGGGATCAACGGTCTTAACATCCATAGGGCCGTTGTGGATGAAGGTGCCTCTACCCGTGTCATGTCATCTGCCTACTGGAAGGCCATTGGCTCTCTGGCCGTTTCATCGTCTCCCAATGCCCTAGAGGCATTCGATGGTCGGGAATCCAAACCCCTGGGTGTTCTCGAGAGTTTGCCGATTACATTACAAGTGAAGACAGTCAACGTAGAAGTAGAAGTAGTTGATGCCAAGCTTAACTACAACCTGCTTCTCGGCCGCAGTTGGACTCATGCTATGCTATGCATGACATCCACCCTCTTTCGACTCATTAAGTTCCCTCATGAGGGAAAAATCGTTACTGTGGATCAGTTGTCTTTCTTCACCTCTACCTCCGAGAACAACGTTCCTTACATGGATAAGATCCCAAATCCCCACGATAGTATAGGACCTGGTCTCTTCAAGGACCTCGTCCTCATGGGTATTTTTCCCGCACCACCACCGCACACTGTTCAACTTAATATGATCTCCAGGTCTGACGACCCATGGATCATCCCTTCGCCTGAACAGGTGACTGATTTTGGAGAATCAATGCCCTTAACTCTAGTAGATATTAATTACTACGAAATCATCATCGCATATGATCCTCCCCCTCCTCAGCATGCTCCTTTGAGCATGGCTTTAGATGTCTACTCTCAATCCCCCTGGCTCGATGAGGCCGACTCACCTGATCCTCTTAAAGAGATTTTCCCTTCTGACGAAGCCATTTTTGAAACAATGTCTCTTGAGGAGCTGCCTTGGACCGATACTCATCATCGTTCCTCCTTTATGCCCAACCTGGGGGCAATGTCAGATTGTCTAGAGCATTTTGCATCTCAGGTTCCCACTCCACCTCTCCAGACACCCATATTGACACATGAGGTGATTTCAGAGGGAAACCTAAGCAACATTACTCAAACTATTCCGATCGACATCTCCGTTAAACTGGGGATAGTTGAGAACATACACGTGGGAGTGACTTGTTCTCTTGATGAGATACGAGTTTACACTGATCTTTTTCGAGAATTTAGAGACGTGTTCACTTGGTCCTATGAGGAAATGCTCGGGATTGATCCCAGAATAGTAGTGCATGAGATTCCTACCTATCCTGGTACGAAACCCATGCGCCAACGCCTATGCTCGGTGCATCCTTGCAAAGCCGCTGCCATTAAAGAAGAAGTTGAAAAAATTCTGAACGCGGGCTTCATTTACCCGATTCCCCTCACAGAATGGGTCTCAAATATTGTCCCTGTAGATAAAAAGCAGGGTAATATAAGGGTTTGTGTTGATTACTGCGATATTAATCGCGCCTGTCCTAAGGAAAACTATCCTACTCCCTTCATAGATCAAATCATTGACGAATGTGCTGGGAGTGAGATTTATTCCCTGATGGACGACTTTTCCGGGTATAATCAGATAAATATTTTACCTGCCAATCAACACAAGACTGCATTCATCTGTCCGTGGGGTACCTTTGCCTATAAAAAGCTCCCGTTCAGCTTGAAGAACGCTGGAGCTACTTTCTAGCATGCTATGTCTTACGCATTCCATGACATACGCCATATCGTTCAACCTTATCTGGATGATCTGCCAGCTCATTCAGCTCGGCGGGAGGACCACCCAGAACACCTCTGCCAGATTTTCCTTCGCTGTCGACGCTATAATATCCGGCTCAACCCTCATAAATGCGTCTTTTGCATGGATTCTGGCCGTCTTTTGGGGTTCATAGTCTCCAAGGATGGGATTCGCCTCGATCCCCTAAAGGTCGAGGCCATTGTCAATCTCCCATCACCCTCTTCGTTACATCAATTGCAGAGTCTGCAAGGAAAAGCTAACTTCCTACGGTGCTTTATACCGAACTACGCGGAAGTGGCCAAAGGATTCACGCGTCTTTTAAAGAAAAACGTTCCCTTTCATTGGGATGACATTGCTCAACAATCCTTTGAGAAGCTTAAGACATTACTTGTTAATGCTCCATTGCTTCGGCCTCCAACCTATCACCGTGATTTCACTCTATACTTGGCCGTCGCCTTTAGCACCATAGCTATGGTTCTGGTGCAGGATGACGATAATGGAAATGAACACATTGTTTACTATCTATCACGAAATCTTCTCGACACGGAAATGCGTTACGCTCACGTCGAGAAGCTAGCTTTAGCAGCTGTACAAGTTGTGCAACATTTCCGCCACTACATCCTGCTGCGTACTGTAACCGTGGTTTCGGATTGCAACCCCGTGACATATATTCTATCTCGACAATTACTGGGGGGGAAATACTCCAAATGGATCGTTATCCTTTAGGATTTCGACCTAGAGTTTACTACTTCTAAGTCAACCAAATCACTGGTTTTCGCGGATCTCATTTGCTCCCTCCCGAAAAACTCCCCCCCATCTCATTCTGAAGAACATATTCCAGAAGAAACCCTCTTCCTTATCAGCACCCGTGACCCATGGTATGGTGATATTATTGTGTATCTTCAGACGTCAACCTTCCGCTCTGAGTTGACCAAAGATGCCCGACGTCGGATTTGGCATCAGTCTCAACCCTACCGCATTGTAGGAGATACATTATACCGGGTTGGAGTAGATTTGGTGCTCCATCGGTGCTTGACACTAGAAGAGGCTGAAAGAGTCTTGAATGACTGTCACAGTGGTGCCTGTGGTGGTCACATGTCTGGATATGCCACCGCCCAGAAGATTCTGTGTGCGGGTTACTTCTGGCCGTCAATCTTTAAAGACTGTATTGTTTCAGTCCGAAAATGTCACGCGTGCCAGTTTTTTCAGCGCAAGATGCACGCGCCACCCCTCCCTTTGCATCCTGTCATTACTATCCTCCCTTTTACAAAATGGGGCGTAGATTTTATGATGTGTAACCCTCATTTGGCTGGGGGGCATGCATATATAATCGTCGCTGTCGACTACTTCACTAAGTGGGCCGAAGCGATGCCTACACTAGCCGCCGACAGTAAGACAATTGCCCAGTTTATTTTCAACCACATCATTGCACATTTAAGGGTCCCTCAGGCCATTGTAACCGATCATGGCACTTACTTTCGAGATTACATGATGGCCGAGCTGACATCAAGATTGGGCTTACGACATGATAGCTCAACGCCATATTACCCCCAGGCAAATGGCCAAGTTGATGCTATGAACAAAGTTTTGGTCACAATGCTTCAAAAACAGTTGGAATTCATAAGTCCAATTGGCACCTCCAATTGTTCTTAGCTCTATGGGCATACCGGACGTCAGCAAAGAGTGCAACCAGATTCACACCATTCCAATTGGTGTATGGTCTGGAAGCAACTCTTTCGGTTGAGTGCGAAATTCCTTCCTTAAAGTTGGCTGTGGAACTTTTTCCCGATACTTCTCCTGAAGAAGAGTGTCTCTTGTATTTAGAACATTTGGATGAAACCCGCCGCTTGGCTGCCTTAGTTATTGAGGCACAGAAGAAGCGGGTCAAAGCTCACTTTGATCAATTAGTCTCTCCACATTCCTTTGTCAAAGGGGACCTTGTCCTCCTATACGACCAAGCACATGACAAACTTGGAGTAGGAAAGTTCCAACCCATGTGGCATGGGCCCTACATAGTTAAACGAGTATTAAAAAATGGGGCTTATGAGCTCATTGATTATGAAGGAGTTCCGTTGGTGCAGCCTAGAAATGGGTTGTACCTTAAGAAATACTACGCTTGAAGTTATTTTAGTGTGGTGTGTGTACATAGGTGTGTATATTCATTTGTGTGCATGTGTGGTGTGGTGTGCAATGTAAGCATCTTTCTGCTGATCGGGTCTTCCTGATTGTGCAGATGTCCATTACTCCGTTTGTGGGTTTCGCAGATGGTGCCTCCCGCAGTACGAGGAATCTGTCTTCGGCAGCCTGGGTAATTTATGATCCTGCTGGTGAGTTGGTTAACCTGCAAGGTGTATGTATGGGTCTTGCTACAAATAATATTGCGGAATATAGTGCTGTATTGGAATTATTAACTGAGGCTGTGTACCTCGGCATTCGTGAATTACTTGTGTATCTAGACTCACAACTTGTAGTATTACAGCTTAACGGACATTATTCAGTAAGAAATCCATCCATTTTATGTCTGTATCTGCGTATTCGTCTGCTGGAAAGAAATATTGACTATATTACATATCAACACATACCCAGACATATGAATACATTAACAGATGCAGTCGCTAATTTGGTTTTAGATAGACATTTGCGCAATTTATAAATAAAAACATCATCACATGTAAAAAGATCCATCCAGAAATAGGTATGTATATATATATGTGTCGAAATGTTTACATAGTGTACATCACATAAGATCAAAAAATATACATGTTCGTCTTAATACAGCCGGAGACGACATGTCTCTCAAAAAATATGCATGAAAGAAGCCCTAGGTGTCTAATCCGCATGGTGCTCGTGGTAACATGCTACCGCGCGCACTAAGCATCTCAGTAGTCGGTGGAGGCGAATGGGCACCCCCACAGTGTGTCGCTGGTATGCTAGAAGAACATCTACTAGCTGTGCATAGTCCAGGATCCCCGGGGCAATGCCCTCCAGGTTCTGAATCAATTCACCTCCCTCGCCACCCTCAGCCTGAGGGTCATGTTCGACATGGGTTCTCCGCGCAATGGGTGACATGCTCGCGGGCCTCTCTAGGCCGACATCTACGTACACATAACAACTGTTATTATAACGGACATGTATTACCAAAAAAAATCATAAATACAGAAAATCAAAAAGAGTTTCATACCCAACTCTTCATCCCAATCCTCCCCCTCCGGGAGCGGAAGATCGGGATCTCCGGTGAAATCGGTCCCAGCATAGGGTCAATCTTCGACCATGATCAACTGACGCCGTAACCATCCAAAAAACTCCGGCCTCCAGGACATCTGTTGGCCTCCTCCTGATCTGGGCATAAGTGTTGCCCAGCAAGCCATCCTCGGCTCTCATGGTACCGGCTCAGCAACTATGGCCCCTTGGCCCTGAAAGATAGGTAGTCGTTCCAAGATGAATGACACCAAAATGGAACCATAGCCAAACTGCTTTAGCTTGACTTGCTTGCATCTTGTCAGCTGCCTCTTGATATTGGTTGTCACCGTTGTAGCCCAATCGAACAGTGTAGGACTCATACACTCAAAGGCTAATATGAGTTGGGCCTTGGTTGCCTCATGTGGAGCTTGCGATCCTGAAGCTCATGTAATGGTGTGTAACACTACTCTTAGTGCTAGATCTTGGACAGTGTGGATGTCCACCTTCCCGCTTCCTGATCTCGTCCGGGCCCCTGGGCACACCCTCGCCATTACTTGCTCCATCTTTTTCCCAAATGGTCTGCTGCCTATCAAGATGGGCACCGGACCTCTGCGCGACAGTCCGGTTATGAAATATACGTCGGAAACCTCAAGTTCCAACACTTGGTCCCAAAGCTTAAACACTTCTTCATTTTCATCCCATATACTGACCAAGTATTGTAGTAGCTCCAGTTGAGCTCGTAAACAGGGCGTTAGGAAGAACTTTTTGAGTCCACAGTTCTTAAGTGCATTCATACAGGCTTCATTTTCCATAGCCAGTTCATCCTCTTCCCCATGCTCCCTCTCCTTCCATTCGATAACCATTATGCCTGAGTAACCTGCATCAACATGATCAAAAATCCTTGATTAGATCTTTTTTATGCTTGAAATTTCATTTGAATCGCTCGCAATTCAGAAATCTAGAGCAAAAAATTGAGTTCCGCCGTTGGCATGACCCCTTTGTAAGAAAAAGGCCATTGGCGAGGGTCCGTGCCTGATACCCGCGCCAATGGGCGGAGCCCTAAAATTTTAAAAATTTTCCGCAGAAGTCTAATTCGTAATGGAAATCTCTAAAAAATGGATCAAAATGGAGTTCAAGGAAGCGCCCCTTACCTGGAACAAACAGGGATCTGAATGGTAGCCCGGATCATTCGCAGTCGCCGTTAGAAGTTTGCACACAAATGGACCACTGTTGCTCTCCAATGAGGTAAATAGTAAAAGTAATTTTGTTTTTACCATTTGAGACTTATTTATAACTTTTTGAAATCTAAATAGGTTTTAAAAGTCATTTTTTATTAATATTTTGTCAAAAATGGATTTTACACTTGCCTTTATGTGCAACAACAGGTTTTTACGCAACTTAAATAGTGACATGAGTTATATTTTATACTTTTTCGGACTCGGTAAATACACGAAAAAGTCATTTTGGAGTCATCTTTCAGCTCTTTTATGACTCTCTAAACATGAAAAGATTGCCGAGGCCCTTGTCGTTTCGATCTCATTAAAATGGCCACGAAATGACATCTACCCAGTATACGTTTACCCCTTTTTTGGGCTGGGATAGATTATTTACGAAAAAGGAATACCCTAGCCTATTGCGACTAGGAGGTTTTCTCAGACAAAATTTTCTACCTTTTCAGATCTGAGAAGCTATTTACGAAAAGGGACCTTTGGAGTTTACTTTTCCGTTGTCTTTTCAAACTCTCTAAATATGAAAAGACGCCGAGTTCTTCCTTTGTCAGACTTGTTAAACCCTGATGACATCGGATTCAGTCGTAATGACGCTATTTGAGTCCCTCCTTCCTAGGGCTCGTTAAATGTACTAGGATGGGCTTATACAACAAGCATATGGTATCCTCCTCAAGCTTGTGTAAAAATAAAGACGTACTCGCCAGAAATGGTGGGGAAAATGGAACCAACATCATTGTCGTGTTGGCAGTATGTCGCTCTTGAACATGGCACTTGTCTGCCTTCGCGTCGGTTTGGGGACATCTCATCTCATTTTTTCACTTGCCTCCGTGGGTTTGGGTGATCGTTTTTGACCTCTCATTCACTTTTTGCATTGTCATCACGACCTCTAATCTATTGATGTCAAATACTGCCAAACTCACTATTGTGCCGTTTATATGTTCAAGAGAAGTTGACCTCTGCAAGTACCAATCTTCCTCTGATTCTCATCTGATCGTGATTCACAAAGACATTATGTTCCTCTGTCTCGTGTCGATGATGTGGGAAACACTATGGCCCACCTTTGATCAAGGTCACTTCCTGTCGACTTCAGCTCATTATTCAGGAAGCTGATCTAGAGACTCCCTTCTGGTACCTTGGAGCCTGCATGCCTCAATGGCAGGTTTTTCGCATTCGACGTGAGGTTTTCATCATTGGCCTCCGATCGAGTGATTCTACGGGTGTTCGACGCCAGCTGATTAATTCAGATGCCGTAGATTGTACCTATAGTACCTTGAGGGCCATTGTCATTATTGGTGGTACCTCTCGCGTATGTTAACAACTTTTATCATTGGCTGGTAATCAGGCGATGTTCTTGCATTTTCGACTTCAGCTCACATATTCGCATGCTTGAACTTGTACTTTGTTCGGGTCGAGATGGAGCACAAGACCCTGGATTTTGTCTGTTATAATCTAGGCTGCGATTTTGTGGATCATTATGATTAGTTACATGACTCACTGATTGGATGGCTGTGACCATACCTGAGTCTATTTTTCGAACCTCACTAGATGGCTGTGACCATACCTTGGATCTGGATTATTGTATACTCTGTTATGGATGGCTGCATCCATACCACATATATCATGTATTTGAGATATCAATTGTACTTCTCTATGCAGGTTTTCTGACGACGGTGCTTTTAGTTGGACACGTTCTCGTAAAGCATTTCACCCCTCTCTCTCTTTCGGGCCTCATGCTTTAGGGGGCATCTGTTACACAAAAAATTTTCACTGTCCCTGCAATTCCCCATCCCACACAATTAGAGGGCTCATTCTGTGACCTATGAGTAGTGACATGACTTGAAACTGCTTTCATGACATCCCTCTGAACATGAGCTTTCATTGCCCTAAAGACAACTCCTTGTGAAAAACCTTAAAAACACCCCTTTTTGCATTGGCACGGGAAGCCAGTTCAGTACCCGTGCCAATGGGGGAATTAATTCAAAAATGGCATGCCAATTGGCGCTCTGTCTCAGAGTCGCACTCGCACCAGCCATTTTAAGGAGTGTTTTTTAAAAATAAGTGGCGGAAGTTTCATCCTAACCAATCCATAAACTGGTATCTAATTTGAGTTGGGAGGTTTGGCTCCGGATCTCCATGTAGAGGAAGTGGTTTTCCACCTCTCATGGAAGCTTCCTTGAGGATAGGGCCAATCCCATGATTATAGGGATCCCAACTTCCCTTCCTCCATCTATAAAAGCTTGCTCATCTCCTTATCAAGCTAGTTCCCAAGAGCCATCAGAGCCTTATGCTGCAAGAGCCTTGATTCATTCCCTTAAGGCCAAATCCAAGCAGGGAGACTATTGTCGAGACATCCGAAGAGAGAGGCTTGTCCCATCCCCGACAGGTTTTTTCAAGACGTGTTCTGCTGGCGACCCTCCGAAGGAGAATTCAGCGTCAGAGCTAGGTTGTATCCTCCTTTGATTGATTAATGATAAAAAACTATTGGTTATGGTTCCACTCTTGTTGTTGATTATGATGATGAGTTATGTCTTCTCTAACTAACATATAGTTGCATATAATGGATTTTACACTTGCGTTTGTTTTGTTTCTTGCGTGTGCAGGTGTCCGATCACGGAGATCGTGAGGATTGTGATCTGCCAGAGCTAAGGAACGGGAGCGCTACTTTCTCTACGAGCGACAGCGTTGGATTCCAGGTAAGCCTCCATCGCTAGTTGGTTTATTTGCAATTAGGAACCTGCACTATAGTGTGTGACAATTTTTGCTAGACCCGGTCTGGGCTAGTAGGGATCGCCTCTGTTCGCAGAGAGGATTTACCTCCACAACATTCATATAGACAAATTTTGTAGATTTTTTTGGTAGAGCTCAAAGTACATAAACTACAAGCCAAGTGGCAAAAGTGTCCATGAATGAAATTCATAGTCTTCATGGTTTTCCTAAAGTAATAGTAACAAGAAACTTTTGGAAATAATTATTTAATATGAGTGGAGAAACACTAGCTGCCATGAGTTCTACATATCAAACACAATCAAATGGTCAAACAAAAATAGTTAGCAAATGTTTTTAAGGTTATCTACAATGTTACTCTTTAGAAAAGAAATCTTAATGGATGAAGTGGGTTCGTCAAGGAAGAATGGTAATATGATACTACCAATCACACATCTACTAAAATTTCCCCATTTAAGGCCCTTTATGGATATCCAACTCCTAGTATCTCATACTTTTTGCAAGATAAGTCCAAAGTATAGGAAACAGAGTCACATATGGAAAATACTAAAGAAAATTTGAAAATTATTATGGAAAACCTTCAAATGACATGAAACATGATAAAAAAACAAGGGGAACAACATTGAAGTGAAAGATAATTTGAGGGTAATTGGGTATTTTTTAGATTATAGCATTATAAGCAATCTTCATTCAAGAAAAAGAAGAATAAAGAATTAGCTCAAAAATGTTATGCCCGTAAATAATTATTCATAGGATTGCACAAGTGGTATAGAAGTTATATTTTCCTTCTTCTTGCATTCATAAGGTTTTTCATGTATCTTGCCTAAAAAAGGTTTTGGGAAAAATATGCCAATGTAAATAGAACTTCCAAAATTAGATGAAGAATGAAAGTTGATTCTTGAACCACAAAAAGTTATAGATAAACATTCTGTATCTCTTTGACATATAACCATTATGAAGTACCTAATCAAGTGGAAGAATATTCCTCTAGAAGAAGGTACATGGTAAAATGATCAATTGGTGATGAAATACCCACGACTAAAGGGTTCGTTTGAAGTTTTGACAAAGGTTTTGTTATATGTTTTATATAACGCGCGGCAGAATAGTTTTATTGTTTGTTAAGGTCCCACACAGTGATAAAATTTGAAGGGTAGGACCGAATTTCAATTAGAAGGGAATATATCTATGTTGCCCTTCCATAATGAAAAGCTTTAAATTTTTTTTTTTCAATTGACCACAATAAATTATTTTTACATTTCATTTTCAGAAAGACAAAACCATCAATATTTATATTAATAAAAGACTGTTACATATACAACAATGAAGAAGGCTCCATCTTTCATTGCTTAAATATTTCATTGGCAATGTCAACATAAGTCTTGAAGACACTATTATAAGAGTTTGGATACATACCACCAGGATATAGGAGATTCTTATGTGTCAGATTGTGTAATGCAATTTTGACTTTGTCTCACAAGGAGCAGCAGCATGGAGGTCTGGATTTTTCTTATAGAACTTTTTTATTATTATTTGAAATGTTGTTTATAGATATGAAGACAATAATGAAATTATGAGCATGGTGGACAATTAGTCAAGCTCATGATGCCAAACCATGATGATGTAAGTTTGGAATTTAACATTTTTACATGTTAAAGACAAATAGTCAAAATCACTGACAACTTAGTATGCCATAATTAATAATCATTCCCCGTTCACTTTTGTTAATAGGTTTATGTCACACGATGATCTCTCTTCTCTGGCATTTACTTGTATTGAAGATTACTATTCTAGGAATAAGGAGTTATTTTCTCCAAAAATAACCCTAGCCAAACATTGAAAATGCATCAAGGATATCTTTCTATGCTTCATAAGTACATATGTTCTACTTCTAAATCATGTCTTGGAAGTGGTTGTTTTTCTGGAAATTATTCACCAGTTTGTTTCATACCAAAGTATTTTTCTCATTTTCAGCATCCAATACATGAAAAAGATAATGGTTTAAAACAACATAACTATTTGAAAATTTTCAAGAATCTTCTGGCACACTTTGAATATTAATTTTAAAGTCAAGTGCATGATGCTGTATAGGATCAAGTGTCATTTTGAATACCAAATGTTTCACAAGAAACTTCTCAACATGCTACCTTGCAGTAAGGATTAAATGACAATATTGCATCAATTATTTCCATAATAAAAGTGCACCTCGGCCATAAGACTAAACAACTACAAATGTTGTAGATCTAACAAGACCACACAATCAAATGCATTCCACAAGGCCAATACTGTATGAAAAATGAAAAGGAGTTTGCAACCAAAAATACCTTATGCAACTAATTCAATTAGATACACCAAACCATCAGCAAAAAGGAAAACCAGCCTACTGAAAAGGCAAGCGTTTACCTCCTTTGACAAAATTTTGAGTTTAGAAACAAGGGCCTTTATTGTCTTGTCAATGCCCCTAGTAATTTGAACGGGGTTTGCACCTACTGCAACAACCTAAACAAAAAGGTTTCATTTCAAATTATTTTCCACAAATTTAAGATACAACCATTGTCAGTTTTGTATTTCCTAACAAGCTCATAAATTTTGACAAAAGAACCAAAATTTTTTAATACCTAATAGCATTTTTTTCACTCAAAAACTATCTTAGACTCAATAATCCCAACCCAAAACTAAAAAACCAAACACCATAAGACCCTACAAAAATGAATAGATGATCTTAATCCAGTACTATCGACAAAAAGTTACCTTTACACCCTCACTTATTAAACCCTGTGCTATTGAATTTTAACTTCAACTGCTGCAGCAGAAGGACGGATGCAGCAGCAACATTTTTTTTTGGAGGTTGCTTGCACGCCATCCAAAAATTTAATTCAGCATTTAAAATTCCTGCAAGTTTTTTTTGTAGACGGCCGCAACCATATTTCTGTACAGGATTGTATTTAAACGCAACAACTAGCATTAACGCAATTCACCAACCAGAAATTAAACAAACATAAATTTACCCGAAATTTTTGTAAATTCAAAAGGAGGACACATGGAGCATTAATATTGGATCGCATGAAATTGAAGGGAATCTGAAAACCTGAAAACCGGACCCGAATTTTTTATAGGGCACATTGGATTGAGAATTCGCGTTACAAATTAGGCAGACGTTAGCATCCCATTTTGGAACGCGAATTTGGTTTGAAATTCATTCTATTCAGACTTTTGAAGTCCGACGGAAAGGGTTCTTTAATGTTTTGATAGTTTAATATATACATATGTTTTAAAGATATGTTATATATATATCATATGTGAAATAAAAGGTGGGCCATAGAATTTAGTTTTAATTTTATTTTTTTAAAAAGATGTTTTATTTTAATATGTTTTATATGTTATGACATATAAAAATAAAAAGGACAAAAAAGCTTGGTAGTTTTTTTTATAGACAGTACGTAAATTTTTTATTACACAGCAGTGTGTAAAAAGTGAAAGACTGAGTGTAACTTTTTAAGTGTGTATGCACAATAGTGCGAAAGTGAAAAACACAGCAGAGTGTTTTAGAGATAGAGTATGTTTGTTTTGAACAGACAGTGAGTTGGTTTTATGCACTGCGTTTTGTAGCAGTCATAATTTTGTAATCCCTCTCAGTGAGGAAGAAGTGTAATAGTTTTTTTTTGAGTTTTTGAAGGGAATAGAAGTTTGTTTTCAAAGTATTGAAACTCTGTCTCCTGTCAAAGAAATTTTTATTTTCTCTGTGTTAGAGGAAGGGATATTTATTCTCCATTCATTGTTCTGGAATTTTTCAATATTCCAACATGTACAAGAACAACAGATGTTGTGGTTCCATCCCCAACTAAATCATTTGTCTTTGCCGTAGCTTGCCTTAGCAACTTGGCCCCAATATTTTCAACTGGGTCCTCTAATTCAACCAATAAAAAGGCCAAAACCATAGCATTGAGATACATTTCATTACACTGTCAATAACAATAAAATTTGACTCAGCCATAACCCTTTCCTTTTATTGTTGTGAAAAGATTTATGCATTACACTAATGTGGCTAGTCCATAGGCCAAGTAGACCACTGGGTAACAAATATGTTTCCTTTCACCTTTGAGTTTTCAAATTATGCCTACCAAATCTAAGACATTTAAGAGGGGGAACTAATTCAACGTTAAAAAGAAAACCAGAGCACACATCTACAAATTACCTCCTTAGATACTATCACACAATCATTAAATATTTTTGGAGAACCATGCTTTCTCTCGAAGACAACATTTGTCCCTTCGCCCCAGGGGTGACTCCAACAAGATCAGCAATTTTGTTCACACCGCCTGCAAGACAAATTGACAATGCTTTCAGTAAGTGTGCAATTGAATGCTAGAACATATGCCAAAACAACCCTCCATGAAAAATTAAAATAACACATTAAAATTGAATATAAGTGGACAAGGAAAGATCCACCGCAGTGAAGTTTCACGTGCATGTGACCTTCCTTTAAACATAATTTTTTCTCTGACCTGCAATTTTTTTGTCACTGAGCCATCCTTGTTGAAGTACAACTCCTTTTCCATAGCTCTTGTATTAACTACCTTCTCTCTGTCGCGTAATCTCGGAGTCCCTCTTCTGCTTGAGCGATTAAAGGAAATGGGTGAAAAAACTGAAAGAGAAGACAATTGTCCGCCATAATTATCAAACATTGCACCCAAATTCTTCCCCTTTCCATTGTTACCCAATGAGGTAGATGTGGCAATTGTTGTCATACTGCCCAAAGCAGAGGCCATCTTCTCTTATGCTGAATATAGAATTACAAGATCTTCATATTAGTATGAACCTTAAAAAACATGACTCCCATTGCTAAAAAACACTTTTAAGTTGTAACAGGCAAACTAAACAACTATCGAAACTTTTGGAAACTTATGGAGCATTAAGAGAGGAACAACCAAAGATAAATACAACAAAAATCCTCATTTCAATGAGACCGGACTATATATTTGCATTAAGATAATAGAAAGAAATCACGACTATATTAAGGCCAGCACAAAACAATCTTTAACCAGTGTCTCTCGCGGCCTTCAGGTTGCCATGCTAGAGGTTGCATATTTTTAATTTAAATTCTTGACCTCTTGTGCCCATCTATGAATGCATCCAATGGGATATCTACATCAAATGCTCCTTTATATCCCCAAAAACAAATTCCCTACTACAAGAACACCAGTATTGATGGATCACCCCACACCATCCCACCCACTAGAAACGGTGAAAAAGGAAACCCGAGAAAACTTCTGAAATATCTCAAGATGACTATATGGGTGGTTCTTATGAATCAACCAACCATTCAGAACATGCTCATAAATCCAAACCATGAGTATTATGTGACGATATTCAAGCAGGCACTGAATCGGATTTCTGAAGCTATGTTAGAGAAACCCTAAACTCTCATTGAAAATAGGTGAAATGTGGCACCACTCAGAGATTGACATGTGCCAATTGGTACAAGTGGTAGACAATTGGCATGCTCAAACAACGAGGTGATGCAAGAATGACATGAGGGAGAAAATATTAGAAAAGCCCCAAATCTGGAGAACTAAAGCTCATCACCAACCTGAGATTGACAACTTTACATGATGTAACCTATGAAATCGTAAATGGAGAAATCATATTAACAATAAAGTAACCTATGTAACAATAAATTCGGATTCATCCTGGGAGTGGTAATGGGAGAAATCATAGTGAACAACAGGAAACATGCAGAGTTTCTTATAATCAAATAGATGAAAAAACACATACAAAAAACCTAGATAATAATCATGAACAAGCTTAATATTGAATTATGAACTGTAAAGGAACTTACAAAATGTGACATTATGAACCTGGTCAAGCACACAAGCAAAAATATCCTGGACATGACCCTGGTTGACAAGTTTTATTGCTCATGATGCAAGAGGATTTGTACCTGCACTGCCAAGTCAATCAAAATCCATCATTATCTATACAATAAATACACATAATTGATGTAGAATTTTTTACTCTAAGATGCATTCTTATGATAATGTTAGAAAATATGTTGAAAATGTCAAAACATACCTGAATAAGCTCCTCTTCGTTTCAAGAACAATTTATTGGAGTCACATGAACTTGGAACAAGCCTCCCACGATCTGAAAGAGTAGCAACTAAGTCAACAGTGACTTTTTTGTTGCTATGCTGGATCGAGGGAGGTTTGCTCCAAGATTAAATCACTCCAATAAATTATTCTCTACTAAATAGGGCCAACCACGTGAAGGTGGAAGCTCTTATGGCCCCTCCGCTGCCCCCTCACATCACTCTCAATTCCCCAGTACCCAATCTATATTTCATTTTTTAATTTCATGAGCATAACAAAAAAATATTAAATAACTAATAAAAAAACAATTCAAGAAAAAGTACGCAAGGAAACATTGCAATTAATGCTTGACATAAAAATAGTATGATAAATGAGTTTTTTATATAACGCAAAAAACGTTCCAAGTATGGTAATGTTTCTCTTATAATAATACAATATTTTACATTATCAAATTTTCTTTTTCTTCTTCCTATTTCTAAAGCTCCTAATTACATCATCAATATCATCGTGCTCTGCTCCTGTTTCGTGCCTTTCGACCCGCACTGTTGACCTAGTTGCGTAGTCACGATGTCTGGTCTCATCCAGTGATGGGGCATCACCTACAAAAACAGATAATATTAAATTTTAATTGTCAGTTTTTAAATATCATTGAACTATTTCGGTAATATTAATAAAAAAAATTGCAATGAGATTATTTACCTAGTGCACCAGTTGTCGCCGCTGACCTAGTTGCGTAGTCACAATGTCCGGTCTCATCCAGTGATGGGGCATCGCCTACAAAAATAGATAATATTAAATTTTAATTGTAAGTTTTTAAATATCATTGAAATAGTTTGGTAATATTAATAAAAAAATTGCAATGAGATTATTTACCTGGTGCACCAGTTGTCGCCGCTGACCTAGTTGCGTAGTCACGATGTCTGGTCTCATCCAGTGATGGGGAATCGCCTACAAAAACAGATAATATTAAATTTTAATTGTCAGTTTTTAAATATCATTGAACTAGTTCGGTAATATTAATAAAAAAAATTTCAATGAGATTATTTACCTGGTGCACCAGTTGTCGCCGTTGGGACTGTTGCCCTGTCTTCCTCTCTGGTGGTAAGATCCTCAAGGGAAACATTATCTGTCATTTAAACAAAAAAAGTTATAAGGACAACCATCAAGGTATAATTAGAAAAAATTATAAGTGGAAATTAATTACCGTCACGGCCCTCACTGATAGCAGCATTGTCGGCCTGGTCCCCACTACAATGATCGGGTTGCACGAGAGGATCATCTACATCTGGCTCTAAAACTGGGTTATTTGCCTCGTCGGTAGTGTTGCTCCCCTGATTTAAAAAAAGTTGTTAGACATTAAATTTATGGATGAAAACAAACATATTGAAAGGTTAATGTTTTACCTTATCAGGCATTATGGATCTTGGGACCTGCCCCAAGCTTCTGCGACGTTCAACTACAGCTTGATAGCCGAAATGGAAAGCGATATTTTTATCTTCCTCTGTAGTTTCTGTTCCGAAGTAATCACCCTACATTACATATTATTGTGTATTTTTAATCATATTTGATAGGATTACAAAAACGTTGGAAGGCGATACAATTAATTATAAGATGTTTAGCTACTTAATTACAATTCTTGCAGCTAATTTCAAGTAGCCACCCTGGCCGAGCTTGTGATGGCCCTTTTTCTCTATCCTAGCTTTGGTTGCCTTTGAGGTGTCGGGCAACCTAGCATCAAAAGATTGAAGTCAGATATGACGTAGCACACTTTTATTTTAGACATAAAGAAAATTAAAGCTATTGAATTAAAGTTGTAATTTACCTTGCGGGTCCAGTTGGAATTTTTCCTTCTTTCTTTGCCCTTTTCTCTTTTCCGTCATGGATGAGTGCTCTCCACTCACTCTCTGAAACTGCGAGAGGACGCTCATATCTAGGGTTAAATTGCAATTACGTCCTATAGGTGTCCCTGGTATATTTCAAATATTTGCCGGCTACCTGAGCCACCGCTTTTCTGTCAAATGTGCCGACCCCAAAAAGGGCTTCTAGATAATCTAGAAGTTCCTTTTTCAGGTTGGAATTCTGGGAATTCCACCCTGTACGTATGGTTGGGCCAAAAATTACCAACGTATGGCTCTCCAGAATCCTGTAGAACTCATTGTTTCCTACACAGAATAAAACCAAAAGAAAAAGAAGATATTATCATTAATTTAAAAATAAAAATCCTGATAAATATGTTTTAGATAAAGTACATGAAATAGTTAAAATATTAAAATTTACCTGGGAGTTGTACATGCTTTATAGGGACACCCTCATCGTTCACCAACAACGTGCCATTAATGGTCCCTGTGGAGCTGACACGTGTAGCTCCAGGAAACACAATAATGTAGTTGGCCATATCATCCTCATCATTGCCAACACGTTCAGCGGTTGGCTGGGTGTCTGCTTGGGCAGGGTGTGTTTCTTGGCTGGCACCTAAAGGAGTAGAAGGTGTACAAGAGGGTTGTTGGGCAATCTCTTGCCCTTGTGTCCCACTACCACCAATATCGGATTCAGCAAGTGCCAGAAAACGCTACATACAAAAGAATTTTTTGTTAGTTTAGTCAATGTAAAAATTAAAAATCAAACTATCACAATTCATCTCATGCAGAACAAAAAAAATATCCTTTTGACTTTTTATTATTACCTAATATGTTTCTAGCTGGCTCATAAGTTATTTTATCCTCTCTTCTGTTTCAGGTGTTTGAGGCACGTCTATCAAAGTATTAAATTCCGACCTTGCATCTCGTGCCTTTTTTTGCAACAAGAACACTGGAGATAGGGATGAAGAAAGCTCTTCCTCAAAGAGGGAATCATCGGGCGTACCATGGCTAGGTGTCTGCATATTTGAACAAAATTAATATTATTTCAATTATGTAAATAACTAAAATACCTGAAGATAGAGCAATGCTGGCACTTTACATGTTCTTCCGCTGGCCTCTTTCCATGATCATCCCATCTCGGGGTTGTTCCTATACTGCCCTGATCAGTCTGCCACATTGCAATAAAATTATAAATGTAAAAACTTGAAAACAATATCTAACTTGAAAACACAAAATGAAAACTGAAATAATTTCTACTAAGACACCGGAAGACAGAGTTAGAGTTTCAAATATGCCTTGCATTGAATTCAGTCCTGGAAACATGTCATTGCACATTAAGGCACCCAAACAAGAGACGAGTTGACAATGAAGACCTTATTGAATATATTGTTGGAGCAACTTCTAGTAAAATTGTTGTGAAGACCTTGAGGAAATTTTTGGAGCAACATTGTTGAAGCTGATGGTATAGCATTGTTGGAGACGATCTTGAAGGGCCTTGAAGTGAAGCTTTTGGAGCAACTATTGAAAAATCCTTAGAGCATTTAAGTAAGGCACTTTCCATCTTCCATCACCTTTTTCCTTTCAATATCCTTTAAACGATTTTGTTGATATTTAATGTTTGAAATCACGTTATAATTCCTTGATTATATGTGTTTGGGGACTTTCCCTTTGAAATTACCCAAAAATACCCTGGCAATTTTATCTTCAGGATGCATGTCCGACCCTATTGTTCAATATTTTGATTGATAGTAGTAAACATAGAGAGTTAGGGGGCTCTTGACTTGGTTTGGTTGGGCCATTAGATCCCTAACATCTACTAGGGAGAACCCCCCTTGAGTTGGAGGAGAGCTAGCCCGAAGTGAAAAGAGGTTGGTGAGGTGACAAATGGGCTATTGAATTACACATGGTATCACACTTTAGCTTTAGGACTTTATCTTGAGAAGTGCGAGATTTTGCTATATCAATTCTTAAATTGCTTACAACAATATTGTTAAGAACTAATAAGAAGTGATGTTGAGGGGTTTTTGGGTATAAGAAACAATACCATTTAAAAACTAGGGTTCTTAGTCCTTGGCATTCCTTCACCTGGACCTAGGGGCACACTAGAATAATTTCACACTAAACCATGCAAACTTAAAAGTAACTTAACAGATCCATAAATTAATAATAATCATAATTCCTAATTTCCTATTGTACGATATGATGCAAATTATTCAAACATGAAGCAATGAAGACATGCAATGTCCGAATTTCAAGATTGATGAACCAATACAAGAAGTTAGAAACTACAACTTTGATTCAATACTCTGTGTCCTAACTCCAGGAAGGAATCTAGTTTGTAGTACAGAACATGCATCGTGTGTTATCAATTCTTAATTGACAACAACTAAAGGTCATCTACCTCATCAATTCCTTCCCATTTTGTGTTTTTATGTTATATTCCTTATAAAAGTGTCAAATTTCTCTCAAAGTAAGCAACCACTGAATAAAATAAAAATAGTTGAGATATGATTGAGAAATGGTCATTTATTTCTTGAAAGGATCTTCACAATTTCTTTGGTTGTTTTTCATCTCAAGAAACAAGAAATGACCTAAGAAAATATCGTGATGTAATATAAGAAACAACACGGTGCAATGGCCATTTTCAAAGCCAAATGATGTCGATTGAGGACATGGCCTTTATTTGGTTCCTGTTTCATAGGATTTTTGGGTAGAAATGGAACTTTGTTGTACCATTTCCAGTAGTAAAAAGGGAAAACCTTCTTTTTCCATGGGAAATAATTTACCTTTCCTTTTTCAAGATAATCTAAATCACAAAAAAATATGAACTATACTGCACACATTCTTGGATAATGTGAAAGTGGAAAAGGAATACCCTACACAAGTGATGCACACATGTACATTTGAACACTAATAGATTTTTGTAGTTGAAATGCAATGCTTGTTTTCATTTAAATGTATGGTTTTTAAAGAAGGGAGAAATAATGGCTGCCAAATTAATAAGCGTTTCTTTGGGAAAAATTTAAATCTTGTATTGGGTGATGAAGATAATAGAGGGTATTGAATCTTGATTCTTTACATCTAGAGAGAACCCTACAGCCTAACACAATCCAATGGAATTGACCAAAAAAACCCAAATAGAGTCAACCCTACTATAGGAGGAAGGGCCTGCAGTAAGAACTTACCATTTTGCAAGAGCTGAGGGCGAATGCAGGGCGAATGTTGTTCTGCAAGAGCTGAGGGTGAATGCTGTTCTGCAAGAGCTTAGGGAGAATGTTGAGGGAAAATGCTGTTATGCAAGAGCTCAGGGCGAATGCTGAGGGCAAATGCTGTTCTGCAAGAGCTGAGGGCGAATGTTGAGGGCGAATTCTGTTCTGCAAGAGCGGAGGGTGAATGCGCGCCTGATATCAGACGTTAATGTAGCACACATGTAAATTTGAACACTAATATATTTTTGTAGTTGAAATGCAATGCTTGTTTTCATTTAAATGTAGGGTTTTTAAAGCAGGGAGAAATAATGGCTGCCAAATTAATAAGCGTTTCTTTGGGAAAAATTTAAATCTTGTATTGGGTGATGAAGATAATAGAGGGTATAGAATCTTGACTCTTGACATCTACAGAGAACCCTACAGCCTAACAAAATCCAATGGAATTGACCAAAAAAACCCAAATAGAGTCAACCCTACTATAGGAGGAAGGGCCTGCAGTAAGAACTTACCATTTTGCAAGAGCTGAGGGCGAATGCTGTTCTACAAGAGCTGAGAGCGAATGCTAAGGGTGAATGCTGAGGGAAAATGCTGTTCTGCAAGAGCTGAGGGCGAATGCTGAGGGCGAATGCTGTTCTGCAAGAGCGGAGGGTGATTACGCGTGTGATATCAGACGTTAATGTAGCTATTGCGACAGATACAAAACAATAAAATTATTTTTATGTAGCGCGCATATAAGTTTCGTATTTTTATGTAGCGCACATATAAGTGTTGTTATACCGACGACGGACAAAGTGTCGCTATTGACGGGTGCCTCCAAACGTCGCAATTGCGACACTTAGACATTGTGTCGCACTTGCGATGTTTGGAGGCAGCCGTCGCAATAGCGACGCTTTGGGCCATAGTGTGGAAATTGCGACATCTTCCTCCAAATGTCGCAATTGCGACACTTTGTCTAAGTGTCGGTATTGTGACAGTTTTCTATAAATGTCGGTATAGCAATGGTTTCGGGCAGGATGGAAAAAAATTGGGGAAATTTCCGACATTTGGTCAAAAGCGTCGGAACCAAGTGTCGGAATTTCCACCAAATATAGTAGTGGCCATATTTTAAAATTTTTGGTTCATCTGTTTATTTCCATGTAACCAAATATGGCAGGAAGAAGCTAGAACCAAAAACAGCTTTGGGGATATTTTTGGGGTACACTAATACACCTTACAACTTTCCAGTGTACTTTCCAGCACACAGGATGACAATGGTCAAAAGAGATGTGAATTCGATGAAGACAAAGCGACGTGGTTGTCCCTTGAGAGGGATATTGAGTTGCATGCAGTTGAGGAGATCTTAGCTCCAAAACAAGAACCTTAGGATTCGGAGTAGCCACAAGCAGAGGAAAAAAGAGTTGAAGAACCCACTTATGCAGGGCCATCCACCATAGTGGAAGGAAATGTAGTAGAGAGGCTGACAGATTTTTGCTAGATGTTAGAGAGAATGTGGGAGCACCCACATTACAACGCAGATAGAGAAGGTCCCCATAGCGGTACACTTGATACATGGATATTATGAGAGAAGGTATTGATATAGAACCATCCTCTTTTGAGGAAGCAGTGAAGTAGCCAATGTGGGTTGACGCCATGGTTGAGGAGTATGACTCCATTATCAGAAACAGTGCATGGGAATTTTTCCCAAGACCAGTGGGGAAGTAATTTGTAGGATCCAGTTGGGTCTACAAGGTGAAGCAGGAAGCACATGGGAGTGTAGAGAAGCACAAGGCCAAATTTGTGGCTAGAGGGTTATCTCAGGTGGATGGGATTGACTATGATGAGACTTTTGCACCATTCACAAGGTGCTCATCTATCAAATCCATCCTTGCAGTCTCAACATAGATGGGATGGTAGATACATCAGATGGATGTAAAACAACCTTTCTCAATCAAGTTATTGAGGAAGAGGTGTACGTTGAGGATACATAGGGTTTTGATACCTTAGACAAGGAGTCGCATGTGTGCAGACTCAAGATAGCACTGTATGGGCTGAAGCAAGCATCTCGTTCTTGGTACACTAGGATTGGAAATTATTTCACCGGGTTGGGCTTCACCAAGAGTAGAGTATATGCGAACCTATATCATATTATGGTTGATGGTAAGATTTTGATTATTTTATTTTATTTTGACGATATGATACTGACAGGTGATGAGAAACTCATCAAGTATTGCAAAGAGGATCTTGCAAGAAAATTTGAGATGAAGGACATGGGGCTCTTGCATTATTTCTTGGAATTGAAAATATGGAAAAGAGATGGGGAACTATTTGTATCTCAGGGTAAGTATGCTAGGGATATTGTGAGGAAGTTCCAAAGGGAGGGAAAAAAATCCATGGAGACTCCTCTAGTAGGAAATTGGAGGAAGGAGGATGCCACTTCGGGCGAAGTAGTGGATGCTACTATTTACAGGCAGCTTGTGGGTTCATTCATGTATTTGGTGAACAGATGACCACACATATGATACATAAACAACTTAGTCAAGTTATGGTTAAGCCTACCAAGCTCTTTTGGAAGGTAGGAAAGAATGCCATTAAGATACCTCAGAGGCACTACAGAGTATGGGATATGTTACATACAAACATAGGCAGTGAAGCTTCAAGGATTCATTAATGTAGTTTAGGAAGGGAGTCCATACGACAGGAAGAGCACATCAGGGGGAATATTCAGCATAGGATCAATAGAAGTTTCCTAACATAGTAGGAAATAGAGATCAATTGCACTCAGCTCAACAGAGGCAGAGTACATGCCGGATAGTCAGGCATCATGTGAGGACATATGGATGAGGAAGATACTTTTTGGTTTGTTTGGTCGACAGATGGATCCGACAGTGATACATTGTGATAACCAGAGTTGCATCAAACTCTCGGTTAATCCAGTTTTTCATGACAGGTCCAAGCATATTGATATTTGGTATCACTATCTAAGAGATTGTGTGTAGAGGTAGATTATGTCATTAAAGTACATTCGCACGAAGGAGCATGTCAATGTAGACATCTTGACAAAGGAAATAGAAAGAAGAAAATTCGAATTCCACAAAGACGAGATTAGGGTAGCAGATAATCCATTTCTTGTTGAGAGGGAGTGTTGAAATGGCACTAAGAAATGGCTCCCAAGGGGGCTTCTGATTTAATTTTCCCTTAATTAAATTGGAAGATAAATTGTAATTTCATCTCATGACAACTTGTGTTAGTTAATTAAGTCATGAAGACTTAGTTAGCTTAGGAAATTCAAGTTGAGGGCCAGAGAAGAGGCATGTAGAGTTCTCCCATGATTTTAGGGGGTCCAATTACAATTATTTGTGAGTTTTAATTAGTTAACTCAATTAATTGAGTTAAAACCAGTTTAACTAGTTCTAACAGAGAGATGAACTAGTGAGAGGTCCAGTGAATTAAATATGATTTAATTCACAAGTAGTGATCAACCAGTTAACTGATAATTCCCTATAAATAACTATTGTATGTCACTTCTAAGGAAGATCCAACTGAGACTGGGGTTAAAGGGAATATAACTATCATTTGCATAATTACAGGCCATGTATAGAGTCATCAGGAAGCCTTGCATGAATTGCACAATAAATTATTGGGAATTTCCTATTTAATAGGGTGAAAAATCCTCTACGAATGCATGAGCAAGACTGGTCAGACAGAGGCTGAGAATTGGTTAAGTATTTGAATGATTTTGCATATATCATAGTGAGACAGTTAGCAGAGTTCATAAGTTTCTCAGTGAGAGAAAAAAATTGTATTGTTTCATGGTCTTGAATTTATACAATATATAGATAGCGGGGTTTTGAGTAGTTTCTTTCCCCATATACATATTGTGTTGTGTGATTGATTATTTATTTCTCTTACTTGTTATGTGATTTTGCGATCGTATTTGGTTTCCGCAAATTGTAGAAGGATTCAATCTTTTGTTTTAGTGCATTAAAAGATCAGATTGAATCCCTTTGGATAAATTTCTACAAAGTGAAAAAAATGAGATAGAAGAAATGTAACTCATTATCCAATTAATGAAAGGGACTCCAAACCCAACATGGTTCAACATCATTTGGATGTAAATAAAGCTCACAATGTAGTAGGATTTTGAAAGATATATCTTTATAGCTAAGTCTTTTATCTTTCGGATTTTTAGGATGTGCAATCCTTCTTGAGAAACTCCAATGGCCTCATTGATTTGATGACCCTCTAAGAATGCAAAATTTTCTTTTGACATAATTATGGAGAAAATAGACATGATCCTTTTTGCTATGATCTTTACAATTACCTTGTAGATGGCATTGGAAAGTTATATGGGAAAAAAATCATCAAAATATTTTGGTTAATTCGACTTTAGGATAAGGGCTATAAAATTTGCATTTAGGGGGTCATGCACTCTGCCATTTGACCTTGATTATTCAATAACCTTCAGAATATCCTGAATAACAATTGGATCCATTTCAGTAAAAAATTCAGTAGTCGATCCATTTAGACCCAGAATTTTTTCTCTTTCAAAGTTGTGGAGGAATTTATGTAATTCTTCTTTTGACACATGGTCCATTAAGGCTTCATTATTCTCAATGTCTACATATCTGGGAAAACCCTGGCCAGAGAAACCACTTCCACTATTGAGGCCATAGGGGGGGCTTCAAATAATCGACAAAAATGGCCTTTTCCAAGCTCAACCAAATCTCGGAAAGAAGAAACCCTGCCACCCTTTGAATTTTCCAACTCCCATATGGTATTTTGAACCTTTGTTCCTTTTTCATACTATTAGAAAATTTTTGTGTTCTCGTGATCTGGGTGGATCTAAAAATATAAGTGGCCTTGAAATATCTCAAAAATAAAATTCACCATATTGAATTGAAACTAGAACCGGATTTTAGTGCTCGTCATCCTGATTCTAATAATGAAAACAACACTCGAATAAGATTTCGTATGCTCATGTTATAGCCGGTCAAAGTTTTGGTCAAACTAGGCCAAGTGGAAGTCACTAATGAGGAAAATTTTTGGAGAAAGAACGGTTCACGAAAAATTATGACTGGAAAGGGAAAATTTTTCACCTCTTTAATTCTCCTAGTGACCCTTAAATATCGATGGAATTTTTTTTATATAGTTGCCCCATATATATTAAAAAATATAAAAAATAGGGGTGGCGGGCCGCCACCCCCACCACCCCAAACAGTTATCATATATATATATGGGTCGAGGCCCGACTTACCTGGGACCCCTCTCATGGTCCACGACCATTTTAACATAAAACACATAAATATGCATAATCGGGGGGGCTTGAACCTATAACGAACCCAAAATGAACACTCTGAATTCCACAATCGTGCCACCATTTGTAATTCATTTTTTCTGCCATTTAATGAAAGAGGCCTCCCCACATTAAGCAGGGCCTAGAGACATAGCCCACACTAGGTGAACTCCGTAATAAAATCGTCTTTTGTCTATGATATCATGTTTTCTTATGATTTCTGCTTCTTTTCATGTTTTTAAGTTACTTGGTCATATACACTCTTTTATATGCCATTATGTATGCATCCATGAAGTAAAATATCTGGATCAAGTTTAGTATTAGAGTAGGTCTTCTTGATGAAAGTTGCATGAGTGAATGCTAACCAGGAACAAGCTCCAAAGAGGAGAAGGAAAACTCAAATTCTTTGATCCCAAAGCGGGGTGTGCACGAAGACAGAACATGGAAAATGAGGATGCACGAGTGGAAGAAGAGCAAAACTATCGCAAGATCTTCTCCACCATGGCAGAGAAAGTTGAAAAGTTGTTTGTAGAATATGAGAAGACAATCAGGCATGAGAAGAAAGAGCCTGATGACCATTAATCGGTACACCATGGAGATGGAGGAGAAGAGCCTCCTCCCTCTCCATCCACCAATGAAATTTCTTCTTCTTCCTCTTCTCATCATTCTAACAAACACCATAAAAATACATCAAAGAAGCCATTTTTTAAGCTAGATGTAAAGTTTTATTTTCCCACATATAATGGAGAATGTAATGAAAAAAAAATAAACAATTGGATTAGACATATTGAGGTTTATTTCCGGATTCAGTAGATCGAGGAGGATGAGACCAAGATCCAGTTATTATCCCATTAGCTGAGTAGCACCGCTCTCGTTTGGTTGGAGAGAAAGTTGCAGAAAGGTAGCAAAGACTTAGGTAATCTCCTTTCTTCTTGGTCCAATTTCGTTTCTGTATTAAAATATCAATTTAATCCTTTGGGTTATCGACAAAAGGCTTTAATTGAATGGAAATATTTGATACAAGGAAAGGGTCAAACTATAAAAATATTCATAAAAGAGTTTAGGAAAAAATATTTGAATTTGAACATTCCACTTGATTCACTTGAAACTGTAATAAAGCATATTGGTGCTTTACATAGTTACATCATTGTTCGAGCCAGCTACTATTGATGCGTTCGGTGTGAAGTCCATTCACCTTGAAAGCATGGGAAATAATGACAAAGAAGAGCAACCAAATAAATATTCTTTCAAACCTCATAATGGAAATTTCAAAGGAAAAGGAAATGGAAAGGATAAGAAGGAAGCTACAACCAAGAAGGAGGAAGGAGCAAAGCCATCTTGCACACATTGCAAGAAGGAAGGCCCTGATGATGAACAATGTTGGAATTTGCATCTGGAGTTAAAACCAAAGATATTTGGTGGAAAGGAAAAGAAAAAGACGGTAGAAACCGTACAATAGGACATTGGACCTGATTCCGATGACGAAACACATATCACAATAGTAGGCATACAAAGTAACCTTTCTCTTCATGCTAGTGATTCAATTGCATGTAAGTACAAGTACTTCAAATGAGTATTTTTTTAATGAATGAACGACTATTGAATTTTTCCACATTAGAGTCATAATGAAACATTCTAAAGTGGAAACCTTGTTTGATCCGGACTCATAAGTAAAATTGATTTCAGAATCCTTGGTTAAGGAATTAAAACTAGAAACCAAGCCTTATTCGAAACCTTACCCTCTTGGTTGGGTGTGTGATAAAGCCAAACTACATGTAACCAAATAATGTAAGGCTATATTTTTGATTGCATCCAAAACTAGCAGATGAGGTTGATATTGATGTTTTACTTTTGGATATTTGTGGCATGGTATTGGGGAGTCCATATTTGTATGACAGAAAAGCAATTTTATTTCACCATGAAAACAAGTACCATCTTATGAAAGATGAGGTGGAATACATTGTTAGATCTCATCGTGCCAAAATAATTGTTAGTATTGTAAGTGAAGGTCATATGAAGAGGATAGTGAATTCCAACAAAGAGTGCATGCTCATGGTTGTGAGAGAAAAATATGCGGAGACCGTCTGAAGCTTTCCAAGGTTGTGATCCCACTCATAAAAAGGAATTGTATGAAATTTTTTCTAGCTATGATGGAATTTTTCAGGAACCAAGTGGGTTGCCTCCAAAGCTTAGATTCAACATGAAATTCACTTGAAGTAGGATTCTACTTTACCCAACATTGGTATGTATAGGTTTTCAACCATTGAGTTGGAGGAAGTGAAGAAATAGGTACGGGAAATGCTAAACAAAGGGGTCATAAGGATGGCACATGGAGGATGTACGTGGAATACAAATCACTCAAAAAAATAACAATGAAGAATCAATACCCTCTCCCTCGCGTTGATGATTTATTAGATCAATTGAAAAATGTTGTCTATTTCACAAAACTGGACTTGTGCAGTGGCTACCATCAGGTCAAGATTACAAAACAAGATGTATCGAAGACTGCATTCAAGATGAAACAAGGTTGTTTGAATGTTGGTGATGCCATTCAAACTATGCAATTCTGCTGCCATATTCATGAGTGTGATGAATGATATCTTCAGGCCTTTTCTTGATGATTTTGTACTTTTGTATATTGATGACATTATTGTTTATAGTAGGGCATGGGATGATCATGTGAGTTATGTTGAAAGGGTGCTTGATGTTTTTAAAAAAGAAAATTGTATGTCAAAATTTCTAAGTGTAAATTTGGTAATACCTCTTTTCTTTACTTGGGTCACATTGTCAGAGGTGGATAGTTAAAAATAGATCCTTATAAAATCGATGTGATTGTAAAGTGGCCTAAACCCACTAATGTCACAGAGGTTCGTAGCATTTTGGGTGTAGTGTAATACTGGAGAATGTTCATTTCCAACTTCTCTATCTTTGCATCCCACATACATGCATTGACTAGTGTGAAGCAAACCTTTCGGTGGGGAGGAAAGTGGTATAAATAATTTGATACACTTAAATAGAATATCAGTACCACACTAGTTTTGGCATTACCTGACCTACACCAACTTTTTGAGATCGATACAGATGACAGTGGATATGCCATGGGAGCAATTTTTATGTAGCAAAGGAAACTTGTATGTTACCATTCAGAGATATTCTCCCAAGTTGTTGTGAACTATCCCACATAAGACAAGGAATTGTATGCCTTGGTTCAAAGCATGAAGAGGTGGAAGCACTATTTCATTGGAAAGGATACCATAATTCACACAGATCACTAGCCTTGCAGTACCTTTAGTCTCATACCAAGCTTCAACAAGTACGTCATTTCAGATGGATGGGATTCCTCAAACAGTTTCACTTGGTAATAAAATACAAGAAGGGAACCAACAACAAAGTGGTAGATATGCTTTCTCGCCCTCCTATTTCTGCATCTATAGTTTTTCAAAATGATTCTTTCTCTTTTGAAAGTTATGTTGAACAATATGTTGATGATGATGATTTTAAGGATATTTATACAAAACTAACGCATGGATCGCAGGTGGATAATTATCACTTGTAGAGAAAATTGTTGTACCATCTTGGAAAACTTTGTATTCCCACCAATGAAAGGATACATATAATCAGAGAGGCACATGCCTCTCTTGTGTCAGGTCATTTTGGAGTAGAAAAAAATTTGTGCTGTTTATAGAGGTTTTGTTATTGGCCTCGCATTAACAATAATGTGACTTGATATGTAAAGGGATGTGTGTTGTGTTCAGTTTGCAAGCTCGCTAATAGAAAATTGGGGCTCTACACACCATTCCCTGTTCCAAGTCATCCATGGGAAAGTGTGTTAATGGATTTTGAAGGAAGTTTTCCTTTGTCTAGGTGAGGTCATGACTATTTTTATGTCTTTGTGGATTGATTTAGAAATATGTGTGTCTTAATGCCTTGTAAGAAGCAGGTCACTATAGAGTAGTCTGCTCATCTCTTCTTCCAATTTGCATGGGTCCATTTTCGTTTTCCCACATCCATTTTGTCTGATCGAGACTCTCGTTTCCTTGTAGAGTTTTGGACGAGTTTGTGGAGAATGATGGAAACCAAGTTGAAGAGGAGCACGAAATTTCATCTGTATACCAACAGACAAACAAATATTTTCAACCGCACATTGGTACACCTACTCCAAGGCTATTATGGCAAGCATCCCAAGATGTGGGACGAGAAACTTATTTATGTTCAACATGCATACAAACGGTCAGTGCATTCATCCACTTAGTTCTCACCATTCGAGACATGCTTTGGATATTTGCCAGAGAATCCCTTAAACATGGTATTTGGGAGAGATGAAGATTCCAGTGGGCAAGATGATAGAGACAAAGTGTGGAATTTCATTCAAAAAATTCAAATGATTCATCAAGAAGTGTAGGAGTAGTTGGAGAAAATTCAAGCTCGATACAAAGCTTGACATGACAAGCATTGATTCGATCACCAATTATGGGTTGGAGAAAAAGTATGGATCTACATCAAAAAAGACAAGATGAAATGGGAATGAAATAAGTTGAGACCAATCCAATTTGGACTATTCAACATATTAGAGAAGATTAAAGACAATGCTTTTTGTCTTGATTTTCCAACATACATGCATATGTACTTAGTGGTGAAATTTGAAAATTTGTAGCTTAATGAGCCTCATTTGATTAGGGACACCAAAGAGGTTGGAAAAGTTCTTACAGTGGACAATTTTTCACTTGAATACTTGGAAAATATACCTAAGGACATCATTCTTGACAAGAATACTAGGAGTTCATGAAGGGGAGATGTGGAGTACCTTTGTATTGGTTTCAAGGGAATGCATCCAAGTAAAGCTAGATGGATGGAAAAGGAGAAAGTCACAGATAAATTCCCTCACTTTCCAATTGACTGATAAAGCTTTTGGCTATCCGAAAGCTCATTAGTGTGGAGGAATGATCTGGGTGGATCTAGAACTAGAAGTGGCCTTGAAATAACTGAAAAATAAAATTCATCATATTGAAGTGAAACTAGGACCATATCATAGTGCTCTTCGTCTTGATTCCAACGGTTTTAATGAAAATCAAATCTGAGTTCATATGCTCAAGTTATAACTGGTCAAATTTCTGGTCAAACTGTGGGTCAAATTAGGACAAGTGGCAGTCACTAACAAGGCAACAATTTGGTGAAGAGAAGGCGCACAAAAAACAATGTTCATAAAGGGTGAATTTGTCGCCTCTTTAATTCACCCAATGACCCTTAAAAATCGGTGGAATTTTTTTATATAGTTGGCCCATATATATTAAAAAATATAAAAAATATAAAAAAAATCAGGGTGGCAGGACGCCACTCCCGCCACCCGGCTGACCCAGGCCCACAACCCTCGGCTATTATAACATAAACCACATAAATATGTGGGGCTGACGGGACTTGAACCTGCATCGGCCGATGGCCGGCCCACCCATGCAATGACCCCAAAACGAACACTTCGAATTACATAACCGTGTCACCATTTAAAACAAATTTCATGCCAAGTTTGGGGTGCGACAGGTTTGAACCCAGTCCACTCCCAAAAAATCTACCAAGTTTTCCAATGAGCCAAATGTCTCGATTTGGTAACTTTTCCCACACTATTATATTTAAACCTTCACTTTTCCATTCGACCCAACTGACAGAGGAGCGAAGCGATGAAACCTTGAGCATCTAGGGGGGGGGGGGGCGGGCAGTACCCTGAACTAGGAATCTTGCTAAATGCTGAAAATAATCCTTTGGGTTCTAGAGGTGCCAGTGTCATAACGTGACACATTTTAGTCATTTTTGCACGATTTTGCACCAGGAATCCAACTATGCAGTCTTTTTCTCCAACCAGGGTCTCCATTTTCAGGTCATCATTAGAAGTGGAGGTATAAGGTTTCATTTTTGTAAAGTTGCTTGGAATTCATTTTTTCTGACATTTAATGAAAGAGGCATCCCCACATTGAGCAGGGCCAGAAGACATAGCCCACACTAGGCCCCTTTGGGGTCCAGAGGTGTCAATGTCATAACAGGACACATTTATAGTCATTTCTACACGATTTTGCGCCAGGGATCCAACCGTACAATCTGTTTCTCTAGTTAGGGTCTCCATTTTCAAGCCATAATCAGAAGTGGAGGTATAAGGTGTAATTTTTATAAAGTTGATTGTAATTCATTTTTTCTGCCATTTAATGAAATAGGCCTCCCCACATTGAACAGGGCCCGAAGACATAGCCCACACTGGGTGAACTCCGTAGTCAAATTGTCTTGTGTCTCTGATCTCATTTTTTCTTCTGATTTTTGCTTCTTTTCATGTTTTTAAGTTACTTGGTTATTTACACTCTTTTATATGCAATTCTATATGCATCTGTGAAGTAAAAGATATAAATAACCTCATCTCCACTTTTGAGCCATAAAGCGTGAAATTTTATTCAACACTCTTCCTCCTTGTTAGCCATAATTTTTATTTTTGATGATTCCAACTGTACCACCCTTTGGTTTTCCTCTTCAATGTATTATCCCCCTCCATCTGGATCTTCTAGTCTATCAAGTTCCTCCTCAATTGATTTTATCTCCTCTTCCTCCCTATTCTTTTTTTCAAAGGCCCAATTTATACTATCTTGTTTTAAGCCTTTTGAGGTTATCAAAGAATTTTATAGTGGCCAAGCCATTAGTCTCTTTCTTGAAGTGTGACTAGTTATAAACAACCAAATTTTGAAATGATTTCCCTTTCTTCCATGAGGGATTGAAATTGAAATGGATTCAGGACTTTCTCTGATCACTTTTAAGTTCTAATAGAATGGGATGATGGTCTGATTCCCCACCCCTCCTTACCCATTGAAGAAACATAGGGATATTATCAGTCAAAGAATCCACCATTATAAAATGAAAAATATGCCAAGCAATACTAGCCTCTCTCATGCTTTTGTTCCTCCAAGTCGGGAATTTTTTAACTAAATCCACATCACATAAATGACATTCCTTCATCTTATGAACCAAATTTTGGAAAGAGGATCCTAATGAGCTCACAGACTCCAAATCTCTACCGCACCAATGGAAAAATTTAGGTCTCCTATCACAAGATTTGGTGCTTTCATAAATGAATGAGAAAGAAGAGAATTCCATAATTTATGGTGATCCTGATGTGGGTTGTAGATGTTGACAAGATTCAAAACTATCCTTATTTCTAATGAGAAAATTTCAACCCCCATAACCAACTCAAGACCCCATGAACCATTAATTTTAGTGGATTTCAAGTTCACTCCCACTACTAGAACCCTTGACCTCCCCTTTCACATCAGAAGCAATAAATTTCCAACCTAGAAAAATCCTTTCTAATGTTCAAATGATACTCTTCGATGCTCCTAAAGTTTCTCATAAGATGTTAATTTCAACAATCACCAATTTGATTAGTCTCTTGAGAGCTAGTTTTTCGGAGGCACTAGTCAGGCCTCAATAGTTAAATACATACACATCATTGGGAAAATACTAAGGGGGTTTGTGGTGCTCTAAGCGCCCTAATAATGGTTTGTTGATGACCCACTGCAACCTCCCCTGTTGCAATGAATTGAGCCCGAGAGATGGAAGATATTTGACCCCTACCTCGCTCACTAGGTTTAGAAGTAAGGGAAGGCTCTATACCACCTAACCCTCTCAAAAAATATTTAGCCAAGGACCAGAGAAAATAACCAAAGGAAGAAGTTGAAGAAGCCCCTGAAGAATGGCTAAAGGGGGGAATCAAGGGGGGAATAGTAAGGGACACTGATGGAATATGACATGTGAGAGATTTAGATATATCTGAAATATACTAAAACAACCCATCTGCATCCACAAATAAACATGATAAAAAACATGCTAAGGAGGAACCTGAAAGAGAAAAAGGACCATTACCCAGGTTCAATGCCTTGGTTGAAGAGAGATTCGCAGCAGACAGAGACCCCAAACCATTTTAGGGTTGACGATCCATGATCAACCCTCCACTTTCACCATCATCTCTGGCTTAGCGCTAGACCCCTCTAAACGCCTAGTAGAAACTGCCAGATTCTACATCAAATGATTCGTCTTTGAATCCATAGGGATACCATCCCAACCCGATGTTCTTGAATGTGTCCTACCTATGTATTGTATGGGGAAATCCTCCAAAAAATGTCCCACAATATGAAACTTGTGATAATGGAAGGGAACCCCTTCATAGTCCAACTGCTGCTTGTGTGAGATCCCTCGAAAAGTCAAATTGATGTCGGGGTACGAACCCCCATTCATGTCCAAATTAACCAAAATAATTGCTATGGTCATCCTTCTAGTAACCTCCATTAGAGAAATTTTGAGGTCTAAAATGGGCCTCCTAAGGAATATTACAAAATAATAGTGGAAATAATAAAATAAGATTATATTACGTCATCAATTTTTGGAGGGAGAAAATAAAAAGATACTTTTTTGACTCATATTTTCAACTTATCTCCATATGATTTTACTCAAATTTCGTGCGGGATCACTCGTTGGATTTGGAATTTAAATTTTCATCCAAGGAGTACCCATGTTGCATACTTTCGATGTACCCTACTACATGAAAAATGTGAAATACATGAAAAATATTATTACAATCACATTTTTTCATGTATTTCACATTTTTCATGTTGTAGGGTCCATCGAAAGTGTGCAAGATGGGTACTCTTGGATGTAAAATTATATTCCACATCCAACGAGTTCTCCCACTTGAAATTTGAGTAAAATTGTATCGAGATAAGTTGAAAAAGTAGTTTTTATTTTATTTTATTTATTTATTTATTTTTAACTCCAAAAATGGTGAGTCATTCCCCAAGGTTGACATCATGATATTAAATCATTTTGTTTCTTATAAATTTGTTTTTGGTTGTATATTTTTGTTTTGAGGCCCATTTTTTACCTCAAAATTTCTCTAATGATATGATCTGTTTGCTTCCACAAATGTTCCCAGATGATTTCCAATACTTCCTGAGACTAGTATTGAAGCAGAAACCCTGGAAACCTAAGAGGTGTTACCCATATTTTATCGCTTAGCATAAAACAAAAAATATCATTTCCTCAGGAGAACTAGGTAAGAATCGACATACCTAGGCTTTGAAAATATTCTACTTACTTCCTCTTACGACTCAAATTTAAAAAGAAACCATCCACAAGCTAGGGTACAAAATTTTACGACTTCCATCAACTCCTTTCTGTATTCTCTCCCATACCAAACACAAATAGATTCCATTGAAAAGAATATACCCCTTACCTTCCCAACCCTCGATTTTTCTTAGGTGTCTACAACCTCCCCCATCTTAATATCCTCCCCAAAACCATATTAATTTCCTCTCTTTTTTCCTCATACACTTTCTCTTCTTTCCCTTTTTACCACCAAAGTATCGGTTTGAATTCATGTTAAGCCCTTCTAGGGTTTCGACTAGAGTCAACTGTTGAAGATTTGAGCTAGATCCCAACCCTTATGAGGCACTAGGGTTATTAGTCGAATTCAAAAAAATACCCTTCATATCCTCTAGACCATTTGAGACCAAAAAAATTACCGTTGTTCCCTGACTTATAAAGGGTCTAGATGCCTCCCCTAGGCCATCGAAATCCCCCTCATGTGAAAACCCCAACCCATTAAAGAACTCCATAGAATGAACACAACTAAAATCCGAGAGGGAACCAAAGAGGTTTGCCTGAAAATTTCTCTCCTAGGAGCCCACTGGGACCAGAACAATTAAAACCTCCTAGGATGCAACTATAATTAGAATAGATGCAATTTCAATAGAAAATGGTGAAAAAATCCTACCTTATTTTGACCTATAATATAAAATAGGCGGACTAGGAACACCCATAATTCCAGTAACCTATAAAAATAACCCGAACCAACTGTTAGCCCATCCTCTCCAACTGGCTTATCCACTGAAGCTTCATGGTGGTGAGTTCACTTGTCGAACCAGAAAGCGACAAGAGAATAATCCATTAACTCCTCCATATCGTCCAAAAAAACTTCCTCTGACATCCCTTAATTGTTAGGAGTGATCAATGTAATCTCAACTTCATATGGTTCTTAACGATGATCCTTTGCCACCATCCTTGTGTAGGCATATACTCCCTCAGAAACCAAAGCCTAACTATAGGCGAAACTAGTGAACATAGAGCCTTTTTCTCGAAAAAAAAAATTCCAGATAAATTTATTTATTTATTATTTATTTAAATATAAGTAAATTATTATAAATGAAAAAATAAAATATATTCATAAATATTTTAAAATTATAAATTTTATGATACACAAAAAATACTCTTATTTGATATTTTATTCACTCCTAGTTATATAGATGTGAAGAATACAAATATAATATTTTAAAGAATATTAGATAAAGATAAATAATTTTTTTTTTAAATTTTAATTTTTATAATTTATAATATTAACATTAAAAATAATATATCTTATCTTATTCTCATAAAATAATATAAATAATAAGTGGGTTTCCAAAATTTTATTTACATTTAAACAAAATTTGTGATTATATATATATATATATAACAATTAAATTTAAGGAGACTTTATAGTGTAGGGAGTATAAAATAAAAAGAAAGATATTTTTTTAACAGTAATGAAATGTTATGGAGAATCGGTAATTTCGAAAGATCGATTGCTAATATTACACCAAATACAACTATTTCATAAATGTTACAACCAGACAATTACAACATGTCTCTAGAAACATAAACCTAGACAACTAGAGAAATGAATTGTTCACCAAGCGTCTTGAGCTAAAGTCCAATAAAAAAAGGAAAGTAAGATATTATAAGGATATGGTCAAGATCAAAAGTATTCTTCACTTTTAATTAATACCAATATAGATCCATCTTAAATATAGATCTACTAAGTGCCAAGAGAGATCGAATATGGAGTTAAGGTAGATCTAAGATGGTTCTCTTGCATTCCATAATGGATTTCCTTAATCTTTTAAATAGGCTCCATCATATCAAATACCATGGACAAATACCATGGTAAAAGCCATGGGATATAAAAATTTGGAGCCCAAAAACCCACATAAGCTTCACTTAATAACCCTCTAACATATCACATCTATTTGTCGCATACTAAACAATACCCCTAATTTGAAAATACATCTAATTTAACATTATGACTGATTTAAATTATTTTTGACTAAATCAAAATATTTATATTTACATTATAACATCCTCTAAATAAAATTATTAAAAATAAAAAAAATAAAAAAATTATTGAAACTTGAATTAATTTATTTACATAGCAAAATCCCTATGATACTTGTGTGTCCTCTACTCAAATTAAAAGTCAATTATATGTCTACATACCTTCTGAAATTCTTGGATCATCTTAATTTTTATAACGTTCTAAATCGTCAATGTTGTAATAATATTTAAACACTTTTCTTAATATCTTAAATTTAAATAATATTTATACTACCGAACATTTAAAACCAACCTCCAAATGACGAACAAGTTGCTCTATTTAATAAACATTTATGAAGCAATGACAACTATCATTATTTTAAGCAACATTTATGAGCAGTCTAGAGGAATATAAATTGAATTTTGATTCATAATTCGTTGTTTGTTTTCATGTTTTTCTTAATAAGTTGAATGATTTATTGACGATTCAAAATATTACAATATATCTATGCTATATTTTTTTTAAGTATTTTACTTAGGAAACTAGACCAAAGATTGAAGAGTATAGATTACACTAAACTAGTTTGAAAAAAAAAGATGACTTGTCTAGGGAACTAAGAACTATATTGTTATTGAATATTAAGAGGGGGTGAATACTAAGAGGGGAATTTCTCTATTTTCCACTCATTGTTAAACCTCTCTATCACTCATTACTCATTGTTTACATGATCTATAGTAAAGGGGGTGGTCAATGGACTTCTCTACTGCTTTTTTATCTATTATTTTTTGTCAGGAAAATTATTTATTTGTTGCTTGTTACTGGACCACTTGATTTGAATTGGATAATTATATTTTTTTTCATCCATATTGATGTTTTCACAGTGGAAAAAGTGGAGGAATCAACTTATAGGACCATTTTTAATGGCAGGTACCAGTTTGGAAAATTGGGGAATGAAAACTTCCTGGAGAATTTTGAGGCACATAGTGACTTTTTTTTTGTCATAATTTTTTTTATAGTTAAATTTGCACTTTTTTTCTATTCTACACATAGATTCATTTTAAATGGTGCAAGAATCCCCTCAGTCGGAGTCTGTATGCAAAAGTTATTCCACTAAGACTTTGACCTTCCTATTTTGGCCACCATAATTTGAGAATATGCCATGTCAACCCCCATTACTCATGAAAAGGGGCTAACCACATGATAATGGTGAAAAATACTCTAGAAGAGTCCATATTATAACTCTGCTTATGAGTTTATGGGGTTGTTGAAGAATGTAACTAGGTTTAGTCTCCATTAATGCATTTAAGTCACTATGTAATGTACTTGTAAAAGAATGAAGAAAATATTTATTACTATTATTAAATTGACTTGTTAAAGCATGGGTTTCATGCTTGGGTCAATTTTTATAGGTCAAGCCTCCATTGTAGGCTTTAGGATCATTTATTTGTTTATTTGGGTCAAATTCAATTTGTTGATTGGTCAAATACTCCTCCATCACGTATCCTTACTATCAACCTCAAATAAATTGTCATCAAGTCGGCCTCACCCTAAATGGAGACACATCTCTTCATGATCACTTTTTGTCCTATTTTCATATGGAAAAAAATATATATACAAGTATGAGGTATTCACATTATTACAGCATAGAAACACAGGCCAATTGTAGAGATAAGTTTGGATAACAATTTCAGAGACAAGTGTTTTGGTGAAGGAGCTCAAATAGGGTACAAATATGATATCAACTTCGGTGTTATCACAATAAACAAACTTTGGTGCTATCGAAATTTTGGTGTGACCAAAGTGACTAAAATTTTGATGCTACATTTCGGTACTATCACAATGTATGGTTTGATGCTCTTTCAATGGATATATTTAAGTGCTACTACAACAAAGGATAGTGATGCTAAATCTTGGTAAAGATGCTTGGCTATCACAAACTTCAGCATGCCTTAATGAAGTTCAAATCAGAGGTTGTTAGAATGATGATGTATGGGGTTGTCACAGTGATAGTAGATGTCTCCTTTGTCACAGAGAAGGTTTCCTCAGAACTTCAATACCAAAGCATAATCTTACTAAAGGACCGAAGAATCTCATTGTTGCAAGGAAGAATTTGAAGAATAAGCCAGTGCTCAACTGAAGGATAAAATGCAAGGTCGAGTTAATGGAGGTAGTCTTGAGTCTAATTTGTGAGGGTATTGGTCATCTCATCTTGTTTTGAATCTAATGAAGGAATATTTTTTATCATATTTTCCCCTAGAGTGGGGTTTTTCCCTGGATGCGTGCCTACATCTTGTGTCCTCTTATTTTTTTCTTTCTTGGAATTAGTGTTGATGATAAGAAAATATAATTCGAAAGAACTAATAATAATACTGAAAACATCATAAGATAATTTCATAATAAAATAAATTGATTAACTATCACTCTTTGGATTTCTCAACATGATATTAGAGCTAGGGTCATGATCAAAGGCAGTTTGAAGACCACTTATACATCTTTGAAGTATTCTTGGTGAAAGGTTCTACATGTCAAGATCAAGATGGACACTTATGGAACTAAGATCATGAGAGATAGTTCAATTTTTATTCACCATATTAAGACACCTTGAAGAAGAAGGAGAATTTTGATATACCATAGTAAAGGAATTTAGATCAATTTTCAAAAAATTAGGATCAATGAATTCACAGTCTAGAAGAGATATAACTTGCTTAAATTATAGATATGGTTTTCAAAATCAAGTGACACAGTTTTAGTTTACCACATTCAACTTGTGAAATCTTAGAAGCAATTGTAATGTGAAGTTCGGTGTATATCTCAGTAGACATGACAATGAAGTCATAGTCAGTAATATATATTTTAGAAGAAGGATTCAAGCTCAGTAATGTATTGAAGAACTAAGTGTTAAAGATAAGTTCAAGGAAGTGATATTTCTATGGCTTGAAGTGCTACAAGTTCAATAAAGAAGTACAATATACTTCTTGTTTAAGGAAAGGAACTCGATATAGTTACTCGTGACCAAGGACAAGGACATATCCACATAACTGAAGAATTCGAAGACTGTTCTAATTCAAGTCTCGAGGAAATTCAAGTAAGTATTGTCAATATGCACATGCAAGTATAATGGGTTATGAAATCATAGGTATGTAATCACAAGGTACGTATCTACATAAGCTTTTATATTTTCAATGATCCTTGTTTATAACTAGTCTAGTATAAATATTGTACTCTCTAAAATAACATATTAGAACCTTAATCCTTATCCTCTAGGATTTACAAGAAATATATATGTCAATTGAAAGTCTTGATGTTGATTAAAAAAATTAATAAATTGATCTTTGATATCATAGGATTCCATCCTCCATACATAAAAGATCTAAATTTAGAAATTAAATCATGTTCTTGGTATCACATGTTTTGCTTGAAAGTATTCATTATAAGTATAGAATATCATGGCATACACTTCAAGGAATTCCTACAAGATTTGTCAAGAAACATCTCCAGGTATGTCTTAGACTATACATCTTATAAAATTATCTTAATATAAAAAGTATGTTCATATTATTTTGAAATTTGCATTACATAACTAAAATTGTTATAGGCTAGTTGTCTTGAATCATAAATATTCTTGTTTAGGGTGATTCATATTTTGGTAAATATACCCTCCTTACATCCTTGATTGTTCTTAAAGGACCCTAGATAGGTTCTTTGGAAAACCCTAACCTAAGGGTATGTTGACAATGGATGAAACCCTAACCTACTAAGGGTTATTGACGGAGTATAAAGAAATTGCTATTATGTTTGATATATTGATAATGTCATGTTTGGGGTTTTGGTATGATCATGAAAACCCTAACTTGTAAGGGTTTAAATGGTGTTGTCTGAAATACCAACCCTTTGAAGTTATGGTAAAGTAGGGTTTTTAATGTTATGAATTGAAACCCTAGATCCTTGGTGTTTGGTTGGGTCTATACACAAAACCCTTGTTATGTATTTGAAGTCCTAGGAATGAAACCCTAGGTATATGTCCATTTGGTTGAAACCCTAGCTTGGTCTAGGTAGATATATGTCTAATATGTTAATATTTCTCGACACATGATGTTCTTATGTGTGATGATGAATTCATAGATTTTTGTGTTGACCTAATTATTAATGGTCATGGGTTCTAGGCTTTGAAACAATCCCTAGTCAAAGTTTGATGGTATATGATGATGTTGTTTGGGAAATATAGGGTTTTTCAGCTAAACCCTAGTAGTAGTTATATTATCTAGTATATGAAATATGAAAACTATGAATCCATATAGTGATTGCTTAGTATTTGTATATGGAAATCTAGGGTTTACATCAAACCCTAGTAGAATCTAGTCACGTCGATAAGTTGTGATTGGTACGAAATCTAGGGTTTACATGAAATCATAGTAGTAAGTCTAACATATGGATTCTGAAATTTTTTAGATGCATTACTTGTTTGGATCATTTCTAGGGTTTGCTATATGAAATAAGTTATCATCTTGTTGAAAATAATGTTAAGGCCCTAGATATAATGAGACCGATATATTGATTAAAATATTGATGTGATTTAGGGTCTGTAACAAAACTTGGGCAAGAATTTGAAGTATTGAACTATAGTCTCTTGCTGATTATGTTTTTAAAGTATAATGCTTCTGTTATTATAAGATTTGACTAAATTCATGCTTCTATAGATTTGGTTGTACTTGCTATATAAGTCGTGTAGGTACATCATATTCAATATGGTGAAGATGTTCATAAGAGAAGTTGATATGATAATCATGATAAGAAGGATGGAAGCCATGAAATATTCTCCAATATCGTAAGATGAAGTTGAACTCCCTAGGTTAAGAGGGAGCTTGGATACAAGAAAACTCTCTGGTTAAGAGGGAGGGCATAACATATTTCTTGTTGGAGAATGCATTTTTAAGGGCATGTTGTTGCATGTGAAGTAGGAAAGGAAAGTATATGATTGAGGAATATTCTGTCAAATATTCAGTTGATAGTCCTACTGAGATAAGTTGAGAAGAACATCGAGTTGTCTGGAAGAACCCAAAGGTTTGTATTGGGTTATGTAATTTTGAAAGTGTACTATTTATTGGGGTTGTGTTTGTACATGTAAATCTCTCAAATTTTTGATAGCATATTGGTTACAGATTAGTTTGATCAAGAGATATTTTTTGTTGAGGCTTTATGAGTGAAGAATTTCCTGGGAGGACATTTGGCCGACACTCTATGTTGAGGTTCCCAAATTAGGAAAGGTGGCGTTGGTCATTGAGCTTTGACACACACCTCGATCCCTGGGCTGATGGTTAGTACGTAAGCCTGATGGTACCTAGAGAGGCTGAAATCTTGATTTCATCTTAGTCCCACTTAGATATATTTCCCTAGTTAGGAATCTAGTCCATGGAATTGTGATGCCTAAATTGTTGAGAGACCTTGGATAGATTTCCCTAGTCGGGGATATAGTCCATGACATTGAGGTGCCTAAAATTCTTCATAGTCGATTATGTGGTTTGAGATCTCCCATGTACCTATATATTTATGTTTAAATATGAATACCTCCCTAGTTAAGAGGGAGAGTTGAAGAATTTAAATAGGTTTGGTCTTCATTAATGTATTTGGGTCACTATGTAATGTACTTATCAAAATAATGAAGAAAATTTTTATTATTATTCCTAAATTGACTTGTTAAAGCATGGGTTTCATGCTTGGTCAATTGTTATAGGTCAAGCCTCTATTGTAGGCTTTAGGATTGTTTATTTTTTTATTTGTGTCAAATTAATTTTTTTTACTGGTCAAAGACTCCTCCGTCAAGTCTCCTTACTGTCAACCTCAAATAAAACGTCTTCAAGTCGGCTACATTCAAGTGAAATCAAGTCGCCCTCACCCTAAATGGATACACATCTCTTCATGATCATATGTCAAAATATTTTCATATGGAAATAAATATATATAAAAGTATGAGTACTTCGCATTATTACACCACAAAAACTTGGGCTAATTATAGGGATAATTTTGGATAACAATTTTAGACACAAGTGTTTCGGTGAAGAATATCAGATAGGGTACAAAGATGATCTCAACTTTGTTTCTATCATAGTAAAAAAAATTTAGTGCTATCACAGGTTTGGTGTTACCACAGTGACCACAATTTTGATGCTACATTTCATTATGATCACAGTGTATGGTTCGGTACTCTTTCAATGGAGATATTTTGGTTCTACTACAACAGAGGATAGCCTCAGTCTCAGTGTAACATAGTGATGCTACATCTCGGTAAAGAAGCTTGGATGTCACAGACTTCAGTATGACTTAATGAAATTCAGATCACAATTTTTCATTATGGTGATGTATGGGGTTGTCACAGTGATAGTAGATGGCTCCTTTGTCATAGAAAAGTGTTCCTCAAATCTTCAAGACCAAAGCATAATCTTACTAAAGGACCGAAGCATCTCATTGTCGCAAGGAAGAAGTTGAAGAATAAGCCACTACTCAGCTGACGAAGAAAATGCAAGGTTGACTTGATGGAGGTAGTCTTGAGTCTAAGTTGTGAGGGTCTTGGTTGTATCATCTTGTTTTGAATCTACTGAAGGAATAATTTTGACAGGGTTTTCCCCTAGAGTGGGATTTTTCCCTGACTGCATGCCTACATCTTATGTCCTCTTCTATTTGTTTCTTGGAATTAATCTTGGTGATAAGTAAAGTTAATTCGAAAGAACTAATCATAATAATGAAAAAATCACAAGATAATGTCATAATAAGAGAAATTGATTAATTTCCAATCTTTGGATTTCTCAATAGGGGTATAGGGTTCCATTCTTTTCAAGTATATTTATTCCATAGACACACAAAGTAGTTGAGAGGGATAGGGAGAGAGCACAAAGAGAGTTTTTGTGCACTATAGTAGTGCACAAGCAACAAGCCTTACTTATTTCTACTCACAACCATTTTTTATTCAAAGAAAGAGAGTAAAGTGACCTCACCTTCCAGCTAGGTTTTCTCTTGAAAGGGTTTTCCGATGCAGTTGCATGAGTTTTTAGTTTGTTTTTCTCTATTTTTTGCATAAATTTTAATTTTCATGCATATGCAATTAACAATAATCTACTGATCCATAAATCTAAAGAGGAATAAACACTAATAGGGTAGATTTTCATATTTTTTAAGTGTAGTTTTATCATATCTATTGTGGTGAGATGTCTAGTGGAGTATCCATGGTATATTATGGATTTGTTGTGGTGGCCGATGGTTCCCACATGAAAAATTACAAAAAATTCTATTTAACATTTCAACACTGTGAAACCTTACAAAATAGTGTCCTAGAGTGGATCCCAAGGTTCTGCCACATCATCTACCATGTCAATGTTGGCCATGTGTCATGCCACATCACTACTACGTGTATTCTTCTCAAGGTGCCATGTTATCTCTCTACCACATATTGTGTCATGTTATGACCATGTGTCACTTAGGAAAGGGCCACTTGGCCACCCAAAAAGGCTAAATCCACCTACCACATGTCATGAACACAAAGTGCCATTTTTCATCGTATACATGTCACCATTACATTTCATCATATCATGAGGCCATGCCATTATCTTGCCACATAATTTCGGCCTAACGCTCCACCACCTGTTCATCGCCAAACCATTTTGTGAACGCCATTATTTTTGTGAACCCCCTGCAACTTCCCCCAAGGTTATTTTTTTATTGAATGGGGGGGTGTTATAGGTAAATTTGGGCATCATCCCCCATGATCTAGTCAAACTAGACATCATCCCCAGGACCAATGAAATAGGGTCTATCATCCCCTTACATTTCAGTTGATATATTCCCTAAGAGAAGAACAAATCATTCATGGCTTCTATTGTGAGATTTCCAAGGTTTGAAGTATATGTTATATCACTTATGAGATCACCAATGCTACCTCTAAAGGGACTAACTGAATTTCATATGCAGCATCCTCCATTCAAGGGTGCACTGTAATGCACTTCCCGACATTCAAGAGTGCGTTGGTCACTTGGGAGCATAATTCTCATTGTTCCGGGAATCTCCACACAGCCAGTGCCTTCTAGAAGAGTCCATATGTGTCAAACTTAAAATACAAGTGTCCATCTAACACCTCTAAACTTGGGAACATGTCTTTCCTATTATTAGAAATTCATTCATTGAGAAACTACCATCAGTTTCCCTATAAATTGAGCACATATCCTAGTGCTAGGGAAGGAAGAATTTTTGTAAAGAAATGTTGTTGGATTCTCATTTGAGAGAGTGAAAGTACTAATATGTTGTTGGTGTAATGTTGGATCTGATGAGGCTTGGATGAAGCTCAAGCTGGTGACATCAAATCGATCATTGGTTGTAACCTCCCCCTTCTACTCTTTAATAAAGATTGTTGTTCATTTTCCCATATATTTATTTGTTTATGTTTCTATTCTTCATTCAATGGATTCTTTAATGATATATATATTTCACATCTATTCGATTTGAGTGATTAAGATAAGTAGGCATTTGTATATTGCAATCTGTTTTTTGTTGTCTGTTTATACTTGCAGGAATCAATCTGGCGATCTGAGTTGGATTGAAGGCTAAAACAAAAGAGACAGAAGGAGAAGAAGAAGCGCTTGGATCAAAAGTAGGTTCTTCTATCATTCTGTGTGTCTATTTATTTTAGAGAAAGTGATAGAAAAGTCTTTCATCTGTTGTTCCTAGTGCCTAGCACCACACTTAGGGAATTTGATTTACCGTAGATCACAATTCTGCATAACGGGGGGGTGCGGTAATATATATTGGTTTTCGATCTCCATTAGGAAGTAAAGAATGAATCCAAATAGTGAAGCCCCATTCCTAAAAACCCTTGAAATTAGAGAGAGGCCCTACAGTTAACAAGATTCGTCCAATTACGAGCCCAAATTATCAGGAATGGATCTGCCACTCATACATATTTATCATTTATCCGATATGTAGAACTTAATGTCTGCACAAATTTGAATACTTCTATCCCATAATATTCAAGCTCTATATGATGTGGCTAGGAGCACTTCACAACATGTGCACAAAATAGAAAATTTGGTGATAGGAACTATTCGATGTTCTATACAATGATGCAATCAACCACCTGATCCAAATGGAAAGTGGTATCAACCAATGGTATTTAACCATGGTATTGAATGATGTAACTCAATAAGGCACTGAAAATACTATAAATAGTGGGCCTTACCTTTCCAAACAACAAATACATCCACCACGATGTTATTGTAAGAGATTTCTCCATTTAATAATGATTTATATTTCTTTTCATATGTTGTGAGGTATTCACTGCGTGTATTTTTTTAGAATAGTTTCACAAAATATTTTGTGCTCTCTCCTCTCTCTTAGCATTCAAGCCTCCAAAATCTTAGCCCTCAAGTTTTGGATTAGAGGTATTAGAGTGGGTTATGACTCCATGGTAATTGGGCTTGGATACCCTTTGCTGAGACTACCCTTGGTTCATGCTTCTATCAATCACAGTGCCTTCTTCCACAATTTTTGAAACAAAGTTCAACTTAATAAAATATGCATAGCTGTGATTTATTTATTAATGCAATGACTGAAAATAGAATTGAACTCAATAGTGGCACCTCTAAGCCTAAATCTTGAAATCTTGCAGCTCTCCATGAGGAATTTCAAGCTCAAAACCAAACATAAGGAACTACAATTTTACATGGGGATATTTATCTGATATATGTCCTCACAGTTATCAGTGTTCTTTTCTATGAAAGCATGATCCATGCGTTTGATTTTTTTTCAACTATAGAACCACTATGTTCTTGTTATAAAAAGGCTTCTATGAATTATTGAATAGGTTCATTTTTGAGAGATGGTATCGCTTGGGTAGAATCGTTGGAGGAACCCTTTCCATTTGTATTATGGTCACTATCATGTTCTTGATGTCACAAGGCTGAGATAGGGCCAACTATTTTTAAATAACTAGGGGTACAATGATTTATGTTCAAAGATATTTCTGATTCTAGCACCCTTAGCAATAGGGTTTATGGATACCTTGGATAGATTGTGGGCCAATTGGAGTTCTGTCAAGAACTTTGGTAAGTGATGAGATCATCTGATTTATTTGTCAATTGTCGCTACAATTCTTTTTCCAATTTCCATTCTTAGTTAGTTTCTATCTAGTTATGACTCAAATGCTGGGTCTCTAGATTTTATCATCCTCTGGCCCTTGTTTAGTAATATGGGTTTCAACATTTTACTCTTTTTTAATGTTCAAATAATATTATTGGAGGCTTATGCCTGTATCTCCAATGACACCCTCATAATTTTAGTTGGTGGATTCATCTTGAAACATGCCTCCAATGTTGTCCACATCTTCAACAATGTCACCAAGAAATGGACTCCCAACACCAATGTGCTTGCGGTCCAAGTGGAGTTCGTTTAGGGTCTCATCAGAAATTTCTTGTATGTTGTGGGCGTTTCCTGTGGCATAGATATGGGGATCTTCACCGGTGTGAAGGATTACGATTTCAGGACCAACAAGTGGTGATAGGTTTCTAGGATGCCAATCTCTATTTTAATTAATATGATATTCATGGTTTTTGTTAATCTATTTGTGAGAGGTTGGATGCCTCAACATAATTTAATTAAAGCTTATTTATACTATCCTTTGACAAATTTCTAAGTAGAGGAATATTTTGTGGTTAAGTCTCTGTCATCCACTCAGAATCATACTCTGAAATTTTTTTCCATCATCAGCGATGAAAATGGCATCCACATGGTGGAGTTTTCAGAAGTGTTCTCCATTTTGGGTTCATTGACAGAGCGATTATACTTATCCATCGACAAGCTCAACAATGAATCCCTAGAATGGGTTAGTGTTTTTCAAGTTTTGGATAAGGTAGAAAGTGGTTTATGTGATTGCTCTAATATTGATAGACATGTGTGTTTCCATGTCCTAAAGAATGGAGTTGTTTTTTTGTGCCACCATGGCATTGACAATAACAATGATATCGACAATGACAATGAATATGAAGAGGTCAGAGTTTCTTCTATTTATGCCCATGGTGACAAGGTTATCTTTGATGATTATTGTGAAGCGTACTTCTAGTTGCAATAAAATACCCCTCTGGTTTCCAAGATAATGTCATGGTGGTGCTATCAAATCAAAACTATCAAGGTGGTACCATCAAATCAAAACAATGGGAAATAGAACCATTATTGTTTTAAACAATACATGGAAAGATACACACATTGCCACTATTGGTTGGGTGATGTCATCATATGAGAACGAAGCCTATGAGATCATGCAATCACTTGACATGGATAATGAATGTTATCTCCATAAGCTATTAGCATTCAGATTATCAAAACTAGAAAAGAGAGGATAATGCTCTTACCTTTCAACGAGATATTTGACTAATTCCTTTCCTTTTGTCCAGAAGAAGTCCTTACAATGTTGAGAAGAACCTGCAATCACAAATATGCAAAGAATCAAAAGAACCTGTAGTATACAATAATCTAAGTACCAGCTTAACTTGATGATCAAGGAGATTAAGAATTGTCATTGTTTTAATGAATCTGAAAAAAACATAATGAGAAAAAGTATCCAAATGTATTATCAAGAATATAAAGAGAAATCTTACAACCGAGCCTTGATGTCATACAACTTTCTCCGGTATGCCTTTACAATCTTCCTTCTTGGTTTGACAAGCTTTCCACTCTAGAATTACCAACATAAGGTTATCTTCAGTAAACCCTTATGAACCCCCTAACCCTGAAGTTTCATCTCAATTTATAGGAGACATTGAGGAGGTTTCAGATCCACTAATAGAGGGATGTGATCCTCTAATGAAGGGATTACGGTTCCTTGATCCAAGAGGATAAGTTCCATGATTGGAGGGATATAAATCAAACTGGCGTGACTCAAGAGGATTTTAGTTGGAAGAATATGAACCCAACTATGCTTCTAGTAGTTACTTTTCACTTTTACTTTATTTTAAATGGGGTGCACAGGTTTTAACATAAAATAGGGTGCAAATGTCCACGTGTAAGCTTAGGAATATTCGTGCATGGGCATGAATGAAAAAAGTGCGCAAGAAATATTTAAGAGTATTTAAGATATTTTTCCCAGTTTTCAAGACTTGATTAAGGAATATAGTTTTTTGAGTTCTAAGGAAGCACAAGTATGGATGGTGATAGATCCCTATTGATGGTAAAATGTCATGGTCAAAAAATGACGTGTAATAGCCATGAGTATAGTCAGTTGTACCGTGAATGCCCATTGAACTAGCTAGAGCCCTTAGCACCTCCCACCACCAAAGGCTCAACCAAACCACATGAGGAAGATGAGGGTTTTCAAGAATTTTGAAGGAGAAAACAAAATTACAAGACCTCACAAAACATGGGCCAATTGTCACCCAGAAAATTTCTACAAAATAACAATAAGTATGACATCCTAACAGAGTAGGAATAAATCCTTGGTGAGTAGTCTTCTTCTCCAGGCCTGGAAAATAAAACAACTCCACCGAAGGGAGGAAACAACACCAAAATAAAGAAAGAAGAGGAGCCCCAGGAAATATAGGCCCTAATGCAACCAATGGAACAAGATAAAATGGAGATACATACCTAAAAGGAGCATCTCAGTATAGGTGAACTGGTCAGGAAAAGGCTGCTAAGAGAATGCTGCCATCTAGATGAAAGGTTCATACCGGAGGATAAAAAACAATTATATAAAGAAACCTTTCAACAATAAAAAGTAAAAAAAGGGATGATAGCTTCAGACCAGCCGAAAAAATTGGGATCCCAAATAAGCCAAGGGGTTTATCCATGATTTCATGGAAAATCAAGGAAGAAATGAGAGAGAAATAATTTTAACGAATCTATCGAGAGGGTAGGTGAAATGTTGGTCAATTCAGAAAGAGTGGTGCAATTGTTGGTGTTCTTCTGGAAATTTAATAAACCTAATAAATTATTATTACATCCTAGAATATAAGACGCCCCAATAGTTGAGAAATACAAAGATACTTGAAAGATGGGCTTAAAAGAGATAAAACTAGTATCATGGTGATCCAAGAAACCAAGATCTCAGAAGCAGTGCTAGGGGCCTTGCAATCCTGTGGAACCCTACAAAAATACTCTTTGAGGACTGGGTCAGCCTACCCAGAATTCTCTTAGGTAAATTCCTCCATATTGGAACCATAGTTTGGGTTCTTTTCTTTGGGGTATACGGGCCTCACATTCCAGGAGAAAAAGGGGTCTTTCTCCAAAACCTTGAATGACTGAGAAAAGTATACCCTGAAAATCTCTAGATAGTAGGACGAGACTTCAACATAATATCATCCTTAGATGAGAAAAAAGGAGGAATTCAATGAACGATGCAGACATGGAGCAATTTAGAGAAATCATCTTAGGTATACACCTAGTGGACATGCCAACGAATAATGAAGTCTACATTTGGAATAACAAGAAGGGAGGAACACAACAGATTGTGTCTCGCTTGAAATGATTTCTAGTTTATGTGCAAGTGATTAGCCGTGACATCTTCCTAGAGGCCTCGATCCTTGCATGCATGGGATCATACCATTGTTGGAAATACTGAAAGGGGGGGGGGAGTGAATCAATATTTCTTATCAATTATCACTTTTATATATTTTTAGAGAATTAGTTAATCTTTAATTATTCTTGATTTTTATCTAGTAACAAGAGTAAACAATAGAACACAATAGGCACATGAATTTTAGGTGGAGAACCCCCTTCGGGTCAAAAACCACCGAACACTTTTCTAATAAATTCTTTAATCTTCAGCCCCAACTATAATGAAAGTTAAAACTTCCTAGAATTACAGAAAAGCATTCTTCTCCAGTTCACACTAGAAGGATACCCCAATACCCTGGTTTCTCCAGTAGTCAACTGAATGGATGCCCCGACATCCTAGATTGACCTACTAACTTGAAGTGTTCACAGGCTCCAACATGTAGGTGACTTCATGCACCAAACTAGCACCTTACTGCCACCCTATAATGATCAGAAATAAGACAAGAGTGTGGACTCCCATACCAAGGATAATGATCCACAATACAATATGATTTAAAATGATTTTCTTGAACTAGACCAATCACCCAATCACACTATGACCTGCAACCCAACCATAACATTATCCGAAAATGACACTTATACATTCCAACAATGCCTCTCCAACTCTAGGAAGATTGAATCTCTTACAATAATGACTCTTTTACAATTTTACAATGATGATTTTTAAAATATTGAATTTTGACATGACCTGATACTTGACTTGACACAACCCCTTTGAACACTAGCAGCTACAGAGGTATTGTTGTGCTTGCTTCAAGTAACGGTACTTTGGCATTGCATTGTCCTTCTAGTATGTGCTTGAGTTTTCCTATTGTGTCCTCCTTCCTGCACATGCATTAATGAACAAGCCCCAAACCAATACAAAAACAAGGTACTTACACTACCACGTCATAGAAATACTCAAAATTCAAATGTAAATAAGTTCAACATTTATGAACAAATCCTAATCAAACATACATAAAAAATACTTACATTTTCTTGAAAAAAACACATGTCAGAGAGAATATTCAAACCAAAATTCAAACGCTAATCATACATACCTTGTTGTAGCAGAATTACCGTTGGTTTTTGATGTGTTGCCCTTACTGCAATGATCCTTGAATGCATATTTTTTCTTTCCTTCTAGAAGCTCGATATTGAATCTGTTGTATCTATGTAATTTAAGATCTCCAATGTCTGAAATTGCATCCTCTGGTAGCCCTCCGAGTCCTCTTTCCAACCCAATATGTTTGATCAATATTGGTTTCTTCAAGGAATAGTTATGCCCAATCTCCAAGGACGACCTGATTATAGATTGGTTCAGTAGAGCAAACTTGTACGGAGTTCCACGTGTCATTGTTTCAACTTTTGGTCCTGAAAATGATATCCAACAAACTAAAATCCGTCCTCTTTCTATCACTTTTTATGAAACTTGAATCCAATGCTTAGAGAGAGATTTATGATGATTTTCCCAAGGTCACGTGTTTGACAAGAAATTCGGGAGCCTGCAAAAACCCTAACTTCCTCAGATCATAACTCTGAAAATATAGCGAACCAATATCTAAAATTCAGACACATGCTTCATCAGGATTTTGGCTCAAATAGTTTTTTTTTCATCATCTGAAGCTTCGCAGAAAAAAAAATTATAGCGATAATTCCACGATGTCTTGTTTTAAGTAGAAAAATCCTTACATGAGGAGGATATGAGGGTCACAATTCATATAAATGATTAGGTTGAGAGGGTATTCAACAAGTGAACATTGGAGGGATCTTAGGAGCTTGAAAAATTATTAATATTGACTATGTAATGACCACAACCAATGATTAGTGTCATGCCACAACCCCATGGGGTTTTATCCCACTAACCGGGGATACTTACTTCAAACGCAAATATATCTCAAACCGTGAAGAATTACGTGGCGTGCCATAATCAACAGAAACATATCAACAAGTAGAAAACATCCAAAATATCCTTGACTTAGAATATAGTAAGTTTTCAAGTCCAAATTCCCATGCAATTCTGGGTAGCCCCTGGTGCTCCTTGGGTTGACATCAATGGGAACCATTGATCAAAACTCTCCCCCTTTGGAATTTATGGAAACACAAGTACTCCCCCTGCAATCATGACACCTCTTCCTAAAACATTCTCTCCCCATTTGTCATCAATGGCAAAGGGTAACTTACCCTGACACACGCTTGGCCCCGCGGACCCGTAGATGGCCCCCCCCCCCCCCCACCCAAACCCCCCCCCCCCCCCAATTTTTTTTTACTTAGTTAGATAAGAGAAAGAGTCTAATGAGAATTGGGGAGAATCCCAAGCTTTAGGTGAAGATACCCAAATGCCTCACGAGGTAATGGTTTGGTAAATATGTCAACAATTTTTTCCTTTGTGCCAACATATTCAAGATTGATATTATTTTCGGTGACCTGCTCTCTAACGAAATGATATTTGATCGTAATGTGATTTTTTTTGGAATGCATCAAAGGATCCTTGGAGATACTGATGGCATTGGTGTTATCACAAAATATGGGAATAGGCTCATCAAACTTGACTTAAAGATCTTGTAAAGTTTGCTTCATCCATAGAACTTGAGTACAACAAGTTGTTGTCGTGATATATTCTGCTTCTACTATGGATAACGAGAATGAAGGTTGATTTTTACTTAACCGTGAAACAAGGCAACCACATAGATATATTTCTACTCCACTGGTACTCTTTCGATCATCAACACTTCTTGCCCAATTTGCATATGTGTAAGCTTAGATCACTAGAGAATTTGGCGGAAATTCCGACGGCCAATTCGTCGCTATTCCGACATAAGAACAGAAGAGTTTACGCTAGGAGCGACAAAACTGGTTTGTCTCCGCTGTCAGCTGCTCGACAAGAAGCAAAAAGTGGCTGTTATCGACACTTCTTCCGACGTTTCCACCGGGCGCATTTTTCTGATGCTTCAACTGCTGGCCTGATGCCAGAACGTCTTCCAGCGAAATGTGGTTCGACGCTTGACGCCGTTTTTCCGACGCCATAAACTATCGCAAATTCGAATTTCAACGTGGGTCCGATGCTGGCGCCGCTTCTTCGACGCCAGAATCGCTTTTCACCCGGATTAAACGGGTCCGACGCTTTGACGTCACTCTTCCGATTGCCCGGAAGATGTCGCATCTGACGCATATGTGGTCCGGACGCTTGGAATGTCGTCTGATGTTTCGCGCCGCCTCATCCACGCTTCGCTGTTTAGCCCGACGCTTCATAGCGCATCTAGAGACCGACGGAGGGTTCAATTTAAAAAAAAAAATTAAAATTTTAAAAGTCGAGAAACGCTGTTTTGAAGATATTATATGAAGTAAAACAGTCCATGAAAGTGAAATAGCAGTATGTAGAATAGTAAAGCAACAGATAGAGTACCGACGTCCATTGTTCCAAATACAAATTAAAGTACCCAAAACCCTACAACAGTGAAGTAAAACAGTCCAAGAAAGTGAAGATATTATATGAAGTAAATGTACCATGCCAGTGAAGATATTATATGAAGTAAAACAGTCCATGAAAGTGAAATAGCAAAGATGTAGAATAGTAAAGCAACAAGATAGAGTACCGACGTCCATTGTTCCAAATACAAATTAAAGTACCTAAAACCCTACAACAAAGAAGTAAACAAATTAAGAAAGTGAAATAGCAAGATGTAGAATAGTAAAGCAATGATAGTGAGTAATCATATTCATTTGTTCCAAATACAAATTAAAGTACCCAAAACCCTACAACAGTGAAGTAAATTAAAATTTTAAAAGACGAGAAACATTGTTTTGAAGATATTATATGAAGTAAAACAGTCCATGAAAGTGAAATAGCAGTATGTAGAATAGTAAAGCAACAGATAGAGTACCGACGTCCATTGTTCCAAATACAAATTAAAGTACCCAAAACCCTACAACATTGAAGTAAAACAGTCCATGAAAGTGAAGATATTATATGAAGTAAAACAGTCCATGAAAGTGAAGATATTATATGAAATAAAACAGTCCATGAAAGTGAAGATATTATATGAAGTAAAACAGTCCATGAAAGTGAAGATATTATATGAAGTAAAACATTCCATGAAAGTGAAATAGCAGTATGTAGAATAGTAAAGCAACAGATAGAGTACCGACGTCCATTGTTCCAAATACAAATTAAAGTACCCAAAACCCTACAACAGTGAAGTAAAACAGTCCATGAAAGTGAAATAGCAGTATGTAGAATAGTAAAGCAACATATAGAGTACCGACGTCCATTGTTCCAAATACAAATTAAAGTACCCAAGACCCTACAACAGTGAAGTAAAACAGTCCATGAAAGTGAAGATATTATATGAAGTAAAACAGTCCATGAAAGAGAAATAGCAGTATGTAGAATAGTAAAGCAACAGATAGAGTACCGACGTCCATTGTTCCAAATACAAATTAAAGTACCCAAAACCCCGCAACAGAGAAAAACGCTAATCATAATCATGTGAGGAGTGTGATATGTCCAAAATATAAAAAGACCATCAGACCATATCAATAAACCAGCAACATAGACTAGCATCGCTAGTTTTGAAGGCAGAGTGATAAACATTAATCATTTTTTTTTTTTCACAAGAGAAAAAACGTTGTTTTGAATATATTATATGAAGTAAAACAATCCATGAAATCATTAAATTTTCACATCTGAAGATTGGAACCCAAATATCCATCCAGAAAAGTGGAAGTCCCACCCCAGACAGTGATAGAAAAATACCCCATGTCACATACAGGGACTTGATATAAAACCCAGTAACGGTCCACATGGAGATTATCGACAATCTGAGAAAGCATCCAAATACGCCCGAGGCATCTATAAGAAAGTGAAATAGCAGTATGTAGAATAGTAAAGCAACAGATAGAGTACCGACGTCCATTGTTCCAAATACAAATTAAAGTACCCAAAATCCCGCAACAGAAAAAACGCTAATCATGTGAGGAGTGTTATATGTCCAAAATATAAAAAGACTATCGACCATATCAATAAACCGCAACATAGACCAAAGATCATAGTTTTGAAGAGGATAAACATTAATCATTTTTTTTTCACAAGAGAAAAAACGATGTTTTCAATATATTGTATGAAGTAAAACAAATTCATGAAGTCATTACATTTTCACATCTTAAGATTGGAACCCAACATCCATCCAAAAGTGGAAGTCCCACCCTAGACAATGATAGAAAAATACCCCATGTCACATACAAATACTTGATATAAAAACCCAAGATCACCACATGGAGATTATCGACACCCGAGAAAGCATCCAAATATGCCCAAGGCATCTATAAGAAAGTGAAATAACAAAAATATGTAGAATAAAGCAACAGATAGAGTACTTAATTTATCGTCCATTGTTCCAAATACAAATTAAAGTACCCAAAATCCTTGAAATCGTAGAAAAACGCTAATCATGTGGAGGTGATATGTCCAAAATATAAAAAGACCATCGGGACCATATCAATAAACCAGCAACATAGACCAAGATCGCGAAGTTTTAGCTGCGTAATGATAAACATTAATCATTTTTTTTTCAAAAGAGAAAATGCTATTTTGAATATATTATATGAAGTAAAATGTACCCATGAAGTCATTACATTTTCACATCTCGAAGATTGGGAACCCAAATATCCATCAAGAAAAGTGGAAGTACCACCCCGCACAATGATAGAAAAATACCCCATACAAATGGACATGATATAAAAATCCAGAATACCACATGGATATTATCGATAATCCGAGAGAAAGCATTCAAATATGCCCGAGGCATCTATAAGAAAGTGAAATAGTAGTATGTGTAATCAGAAAGCAAATGGGTATAGAGTACCGACGTTCATTGTTCCAAATACAAATTAAAGTACCCAAAATCCTTGAACGTATCAAGAAAAACGCTAATCATGTGAGAATTCAAAGTAAAGTTAATCTATTAACATTGCGAATAAAATACACCCAAGTCAAAAACATTGCCCTGCCATACTCATGGCAAATTTGTCATCAAAAATCAAAAAATTATGAAGACTGCCCCCTCATACTTGGAGTTCAGTCTTGAACGTTTAATTTACGTAATTCAAAAATATTACTTAAAGGTCCAAGACAAGAAAATAAAACTAAAAGGTACCAATTAACCGGGCCTCGCTACAAGAAAAACAAATTAACCAAACTAATCCACCGCCGGGTTCCTCCACGATTCGGCACCATCCGAATTGAAGGTCCAGGATCGCTAGAAAGCTACCTCCCACATGCATGCCGACGTCTCCCCGAAGGCCCAAATGTCGGGCCGGCTTTTTCCGAGCTCGGACTCCGCCGACGGGTGCATTCTTCCTCCGCTTGGGCCTCTCGTGGAAGACCACAAGGACTACAATGTGATTCTGCGGCGGTTGAGAGTGCAATCAAAGGAAATTGCGCAGCTGCGTCGTCATGGGAGAAGGTGAACTAGCTGGGGAAGCCAGAGCAGGGGAATCCATACGGTGGCTGATGTTAGCCCACCCCGCCCACTCCTAGTATTTGGATATCTACCTAAGTACACCACCGGACCGCCAGGTCACCTCGCAGTGAGGGCCGAGGGAGCTGTCAGATTGACCTCTAGTGCTCCCCTTCGCGGCAACGCATCCTGCGACGCACGCGAGGCATGGTGCAATTCACAAGAAGTGGGCACAAGAGACGAATAGCGTAATTCCAATTAATAGAGGAAGACAGACAGAGACAAAGAACCGAGAGAAATGGAAATATGCAAGAAAGTCTAGGCAGGGTTCACGGCCACTCTCTCCTTATCGTCGCAGCTACGTATGCTGTAATCCAAAGAACCGGCTTGTCTCAAAAACCATGGCTAAAAGCTACTTTTTTATGTCGACCCGTCTCGCAACAAAACGTGACGACCGTCATAATGAATCTCCCGATCATTAATAATGAGAGCCATACTGATCAAATTGGAGCGTGCGAAATCGCCGTAGGAGTGGAGGTCGATTCGAACAATGTTAAAAATTAATTAATCTAGATTTGATGTGAAAACTTAATTGAATAGCGTTAAATGTTAATGCGAATGATATGAAATCGCCATATCCATGTCCCATCACCCAACGCCATCGACGTACCCGCAAATGAGCGGTGGCAAGTTTTTATTGAGGACATCGTGGCAAAAATTGATTGGAGCTGATCTTTGTTTGGGCCGGCTGTGCGTTGGAACCGGACCGTAAAATATTAGGCGAATTTGATAAGAAATTGCCACAAAATTGGCCGACGTCAAGAAAGCTATTTTGGAACGCGAATTTGGTTTGAATTATGGTTTATCGCCGTTTGAAGTCCCATGGCTCGACTTTGAACAATTTTCTTATAAAATTTGTGTTGGTTTTCTTTCGATAATACACATATTAAAATCCCGCTTAATAAAGAGACAAAATTGTTGTGCTTTCTAACCCGACCCGAGGATTGGACATGAGTTAACAAACAAAAGGATAGCAGAACTGCATGCACCCGTGGTCAATCCCTCTACCAAAACCACTGTTTTAATCACAAAAGCGGGTTGCCCATATCACCATGAGTAGGCGGTATTTCCTATTCACGAGCGATTCCATAGGACCGCGACACGTGGCAAAGGACCGCAAACAACCGTTTAACCCACGCCTATCGCACGTTAAAGCCCGACGCTGGAAGCCGAGCGAAATTGCCAAGAGTCGTTGATTTGGAGAAGGGCCATCGGACGGCGGGGACGCACGTTGAACTTGCCCTAGAGGTTAACTAAGGTGTGCGGAGGATAGCCAGGTACGATACGAGTGTTTGATTGGTTATTGATATATATAGGTGGGGCCGTAGTATAATGAAATTGTTTAATTAAACGATTGGCGGATAATTAGCATAAGTCCTGGGAGGGTGATTGTTGTAAGGCCGGGTGGTGAAATATATTGCCGAAAGTTCACTACAAAGTTATTTATTTAAAAAGAAACGGGAGTATAAATACAAAGTGTTGAAAGTTAAACATTGGTTATAAGGATTGGAGATAATATAAAGTCGGGAATATAAATTAAAGTCCAACCATTGTGGATAGTATTTATTTATCAAATTCTACGAATTTGATAAATAAACCCGAAGAAAGAAGAAGTCAATTAAGACTCAGTCGGAGGAAAAGAACGGGGTACACCAAGGGAAAAATGTCAATATGACCATTGTAGACACACCAACTCTCCTTGGGGGTCCAATTTCAGCTTTTGTTGCGTCACACGATGATCTCTCTTTCTCTCGGGGCATTTACTTGTATTGAAGATCACTTAATTAGAATAAGGAGTTATTTTCTCCAAAAATAACCCTAGCCAAACATTGACAATGCATCAAGGATATCTTTCTATGCTTCATAAGCACATTTGTTCTACTTCTAAATCATGTCTTGGAAGTGGTTGTTGTGCTGGAAATTATTCACCAGCTTGGTTTCATACCAAAGTCTTTTTCACATTTTCAAACATCCAATACATGAAAAAGATAATGGTTTAAAACAACCTAAATATTTGAAATTTTGTAAGAATTGTCTCGCACACTTTGAATATAAATTTTGAAGTCAAGTGCAAGATGCCGTATAGGATCAAGTGTCATTTTAATACCAAATGTTTCACACTTCTCAACATGCTACCCTACAAAAGAAGGATTAAATGACAATATTGCATCAACTATTTCCATAATAAAAGTGCACTCGGCCATAAGACTAAACAACTACAAATGTTGTAGATCTAACAAGACCACACAATCAAATGTATTCCACAAGGCCAATACTCTGTGATGAAAAATGAAAAGGAGTTTGCAACCAAAAATACCTTAGGCAACTAATTCAATTAGATACACCAAACCATCAAGAAAAAGGAAAAACCAAATTCTCTACTCAAAAGGCAAGCGTTTACCTCCTTTGAAAAAATTTTGAGTTCCTAAACAAGGGCCTTTATTGTCTTGTCAATGCCCCTAGTAATTTGAATGGGTTTGCACCGCCGCAACAACCTAAACAAAAAGGTTTCATTTCAAATTATTTTCCACAAATTTAAGATACAACCATTGTCGCTTTGTATTTCCTAACAAGCTCATAAATTTTGACAAAAAGAACCAAAAATTTTAATACCCGATAGCAATTTTTTCACTCAAAAACTATCTTAGACTCAATAAACCTAACCTTAAAACTAAAAACCAAACACCATAAGACCCTACAAAAATGAATAGATGATCTTAATCCAAGACTCATCGACAAAAAGTTACCTTTACACCCTCACTTATTAAACCCCGTGGCCGTTGAATTTAACTTCAATCGCCAGAAAGAAAGGACGATGCAAAGAACAACATTTTTTTTGGAGGCTGCTTCGTATGCCATCCGTAAATTTAATTCAAAGATTTAAAATTCCCGCAAGTTTTTTTGTAGACGGCCACACCTATACTTCAGACAGGATTGTATTTAAACACAACAAAACAAAGATTAACGCAATTCACTAACCGTAAATTTACCCGACGCTTTGTAAATTCAAAAGGAGGACACGTGGAGCATTAATATTGGATCGCATGAAATCAAGGAATTCAAAACTCCGGAAAACCAGACTCCGAATTTTTATAGGGCACATTGGATTGAGAATTTGTGCTAAAATTAGGCGTATCGTCGCAAGATCCCATTTTGGAACGCGAATTTGGTTTGAAATTCAATCTATTTAGACTTTTGAAGTCCGACTGAAAGGGTTCTTTAATGTTTTGATAGTTTAATATATACATATGTTATATATATATCATATGCGAAATGAAAGAAGCCATAGAATTTAGTTTTAATTTTATTTTTTTTAAAAAGAGGGTTTATTATAATATGTTTTATATGTTCCGCATATAAAAATAAAAAGGTCGAAAAAGCTTGGTAGTTTTTTTTTATAGACGTACGTAAATTTTTTATTACATAGCAAAGGTGTAAAAAGTGAAAAACCGAGTAACTTTTTAAGTGTGTATGCATGTAGCAGTTGCGAAAGGGAAAACACAAACAGAAAGGTTCTAGAGACAACAGTGCATGTTTGTTTTGAAACGTACGCTGAGTTATTTTATGCACCGTGCTTTGTGCGCTCATAATTTTTGTAATCCCTCTGAGGAAGTAGTGTAATAGTTTTTTTTGAGTTATTGAAGGGAATAGAAGTTTGTTTTCAAAGTATTGAAACTCTCGTTTCCGTTTCAAAGAAATTTTTATTTTCTCGTGTGTTAGAGGAAGGAGATTTAGTGGGTGGTTCTTATGAATCAACCAACCATTCAAAGAACATGCTCATCATCCAAACCATAAGTAATATGACAATATTCACAGCACTCAATCGGATTTCCGATTATGTTAGAGAAACCCTAAACTCTCACCTAAAATAGGTGAAATGTGGCACCACTGGGAGATTGACATGTGCCAATTGGTACAAGTGGTAGAAAATTGGTATGCTCAAACAACGAGGTGATGCAAGAATGACATGAGGGAGAAAAAACACGTAAAAGCCCCAAACTGAGAACTAAAGCTCATCACCAACCTCGAGATTGACAACTTTACATGATGTAACCTATGAAATCGTAAATGGAGAAATCATAGTAACAATAAAGTAACCTATGTAAATAACAAAGTCGGATTCATCCCGGGGAGTGGTAATGGGAGAAATCATAGTGAACAACAGAAACATGCATAGTTTCTTACAATCAAATAGATGAAAAAACACATACAAAAAACCTAGATAATAATCGTGCACAAGCTTAATATTGAATTATGAACTCGTAAAGGAACTTACAAATGTGACATTACTTCTAACCTGGTCAAGCGCACAAGCAAAAAAATATCCCGGACATGACCCCGGTTGACAAGTTGTATTGCTCATGATGCAAGAGGATTTGTACTCAAGACCGCCAAGTCAATCAAAATCCATCATTATCTATACAATAAATACAAGTAATTGATGTAGTATTTTTACTCTAAGATGCATTCTTATGATAATGTTAGAACATATGTTGAAAATGTCAAAACATACCCGAATAAGTTCTCTTCGTTTTCAAGAACAATTGTTGAGTCGCATGAACTTGGAACAAGCCTCCCACGATCTCAAAGAGTAGCAACTAAGTCAACAAAGTGACTTTTTTGTTGCTACGACTGGATCAAGGGAGGCTCGCTCCAAGATTAAATCGCTCCAATAAATTATTCTCTACTAAATGTGGTCATCCACGTGAAGGTGGAAGCTCTTATGGCCCCCTCCCCCCTCACATCACTCTCAATTCCCCAATACCGAATCTATATTTCAATTTTTACTTTCATGAGCATAAAAAAAATATTCAATAACTAGTATTCAACAAAAAGTATGCAAGGAAACATTGCAATTAATGCTTGACATAAAAATAGTATGATAAATGAGTTTTTTATATAACGCAAAAAATGTTCCAAGTATGGTAACGTTTGTTCCATAATAATACAATATCATTTTACATTGTCAAATTTTCTTCTTCCTATTTTTAAAGCTCCTAATTACATCATCAATATCATCGTGTCGTCCTCAAGCTGTGCCTTTCAACCCGAGACCGCTGACCTAGTTGTGTGGTTCAATGATGTCCTGGCTCATCCAAGACGGGGCATCGCCACAAAAACAGATAATATTAAATTTTAATTGTCGCCAAATATCGGTCAATCCAACGTAATATTAATATTGCAATGAGATTATTTACCCGGTGCAACTGGGCTTGTCGCCGCTGACCTAGTTGCATTGTCACGATGTCCGGTCTCATCCAAGGACGGGGCATCGCCTCCAAAAACAACATAATAATTAAATTTTAATTATCAGTTTTTAAATATCATTGAACTAGTTCTGTGAATATTAATAAAAAAATTGCAATGAGATTACTTGATCTCGGTGCACCGCTGTCGTCGTCTTTTGGGATCGTTGCCCTTATCTTCCTCTCCGGTGGTAAGATCCTCAAGGGAAACATTCTCCGTCATTTAAACAAAAACGTTATAAGGACAACCATCAAGGTATAATTAGAAAAAATTATAAGTGGAAATTACTACCGTCACGGCCCTCACCGTTAGCAAGATTGTTTCCGCTCGGTCCCCACTACAATGATCAAAGTTGCACGAGAGGATCATTCATATCCGTCTCTAAACCGGGTTATTTACCTCGTCGGTAGTGTTGCTCCCCCCGATTTAAACAAAGTTGTTAGACATTAAATTTATGGACAAAAAAAACAAAAATATTGAAAGGTTAATGTTTTACCTTATCGTGCATTGTAGATCTTGGGACTCGCCTCAAGCTTCATGACGTTCAACTACAGCTTGATACCAAAACGGAGCAATATTTTTATCTTCCCCGAGTTATTGTTCCAAAGTCATCACCCTACATTATATATGATTGTGTATTTTTTAATCATATCTCGATAGGATTACAAAAAAGCTGAAGGCGATACAATTAATTATGTGATGTTTAGCTACTTAATTACAATTCTTGCAAATAATTTCAGCCACCCCGCCGAGCTTGTGATGGCCCTTTTTCTCTATCCTAGCTTTGGTTGCCTTTGAGGTGTCGTGCAACCTAGCATCAAAAGATTGAAGCCGATATGATTTAGCACACTTTTATTTTAGACATAAAGAAAATTAAAGCTATTGAATTAAAGTTGTAATTTACCTTCCTCGGTCTGGCTTGGCATTTTTCCTTCTTTCTTTGCCCTTTCTCTTTTCCGTCATGGATGAGTGCTCTCCACTCACTCTTCCGAAACTCGCGAGAGGAGCCGCTCATATCTAGGGTTAAATTGCAATTGCGTCCTATAGGTGTCCCCGGTATATTTCAAATATTTGCTCGCTACCCGAGCCACCGTTTCATTAAATGTGCTGACCTCAAAAAGGGCTTCTAGATAATCTAAAGTTTTTTTTCAGGTTGGAATTCGGGAATTCCACCCCGTACGTATGGTTGGGCCAAAAATTACCAACGCATGGCTCTCTGCATCCTCAGAGAACCTACTGCTTCCTACACAGAATAAACCAAAAGAAAAAGAAGATATTATCATTAGCTAAAATAAAAATCATGATAAATATGTTTTAGATAAAGTATGAAATAGTTAAAATATTGGTAATTTCACTCCGCGGGAGTTGTACATGCTTTATAGGGACACCTCATCGTTCACCAACAACGTGCCATTAATGGTCCCTGTGGAGCTGACACATCGGGGCAGAAGCCTTGGTGAACGTAATAATGTAGTCATTCATATCGCCTCATCATTGCCAACATCGTCTGGGCTACCGGGGTGTCGCCTTGGGCAGGTGTGTTTCTTGGCTAGCACCTAAAGGAGTAGAAGGTGTACGAGAGGGTTGTTTGGCAATCTCTGCCCTTGTGTCCCACTACCACCAACACCGGTTCAAGAAATGCCGTAAGACGCTACATACAAAAGAACTTTTTGTTAGTTTAGTCAATGTAAAAATTAAAAAATCAAACTATCACGCTTCATCTCATGCGTAACAAAAAAATATCCTTTTGACTTTTTATTATTACCTCGATATCTATTTAGCTGCCTCATAAGATGTTGTATCCTCTTCTGCTTGTGTGTTTGAGGCGCATCTATCAAAGCATTAAATTCGACGTTGCATCTCGTGCCTTTTTGCAACAACAACACCGGAGATAGGATGAAAAAGCTCTTCCTCAAAGAGGGAATCATCGCGTACCATGGCTAGGTGTCTCAGATATTTGAACAAAATTAATATTATTTCAATTATGTAAATAACTAAAATACCTAAAGATGTAGCAATGTCCGGCACTTTACATGTTCTTCCGCTGGCCTCTTTCCGCGATCATCCCGTCTCTAGGGTTGTTCCCAGACCAAGCCCGACTGGCCCGCTCACATTGCAATAAAATTATAAATGTAAAAAACTTGAAAACAATATCTAACTTGAAAACACAAAATGAAAACTGAAATAATTTCTAATAAGACACCTAATATCGCAGTTAGAGTTTCAAATATGCCTTGCATTGAATTCAGTCCTGGAAACATGTCATTGCACATTAAGGCACCCAAACATTCAATCCACAAATGATATATTTAAGTAGGCTTCTCCTATTCGGGAAAACACCATACCTATAATGCATTCACTTGCATGTATAAAGGAAAGGAAAAACATGTTTTCACAACTAAGTGACAAAGGCATCTTGGGGAAAGGTATCTTCACTTTTTATTTATGTTGTTCACCCACACCACTCTCGCGTGTTTTCACTAATCCCTGCTTTTGTCATTTTTGGATTCAAATTAAGTTAAGGCCTTAAGTATTTTTGACCTTTCGGTGTAGTTTTTATAAGTGGCATGTATGGATTTTCCATTAATTCTGCACTTTTTCTCTTCATGCGCATGTTTCCCGGGAAATCAAATGCATGATTTAGTCCCATACATTTAACAAGTTGTTGGATCAACTCCATAGGAAATATCATGTTTCCTATTCAATCAAAATTTATCTCAAGCAGGTAGTAGGAAGGTTTTCCTTTGTATTAATAGGGCACTTCTAGCTTGCATTTTTATTATATTTTCAAATTTAGTGTCGTTTCAATTAGGGGCATGATTTTTTGCACCAAGGTGAGAATGAACAAAGACAAATTTTTGTGATGGATGACTGTATATGACTCCATGGCTGTGAGGAAAAGGCACTCAATCTACTTCTTCAAATATCTATAGTTCTCATTCACCTCATACGAAGATGGTCCCCGATTTGAGCCAAATGTTGCAAAGTTCCCCCTCCATAATTTGATAGTCAATGGAAATTTCTTAAATTGATGATGGGGCAAGATTATGGAACATTGGCACATACATATGTAATGGGAATTCCCAAGATCATGATATATGTTTGCATATGTTTATGGCAATGTTCCACCAAGTCCCCTGGAGGTGGGAGCGAGGGGACGAGGGAGCACGGGAGCGGCCTATGCAAAAGCTCCCTACCAATTTTCAGGAAACGTGGGGGGACGTCGGGGTCATAAAAATTATAAAATTTAATATTTAAAATGTAACTATGTTTTTGCAAGGAATGTATATACAGTCATCATACACTTGCATCATGAAAGATAAATCATAAATGATAAAATTACAAATCGATGAATGATGAATCATATAATTGAAACAAATTTAAAAGTTAAAAGTTAAAACATACATCATACAATCATGCATGTAAGTTTGTAAGTTTGTAAGTTTGTAACTATATAATAATTAATGTAACTACTAACAATGTACAATGAAAATAAAGTTTAAGATATCATATGACATATTATATCAAGATTCAAAATAGATTTTAAACTGAAGTTTACAACTCAAGTCTGAAACATAAAACTTAAACGCAAATAAGTTATGTCTGAAACATAAAACATAAAACATAACATATGAATATCAAATGATATCATCATACTGATAAATGAGCATAAATTCTCAAGTTAATTCCCCACTAGTCTCTGCATCCAACTTCTGCACGAATATATCAAGATCAACCATGTCACCATCTGAATCAGAATCACTTGGATTCTCAAATATGATAAGTGGCACATCAACTTTTAACACGAAACCATAAACTAAAAGGGGCGGTGAGGGGACGTGAGGGGGCGTGAGGGAAACATCCCCTAGAAGTCCCCAAGACCCTGGAGCGCGAGGGGGCGAGGAATCTAGACCCCTAGGTGGGGGGGTGAGACCCCGTGTAACACTGGTTTATGGAGGTGGTGGAGCAAAAAAGAGCTCAAATAGAGCTGAAATTTTTCACATAAAAAGGACTGTGGGCTTGACTAATGGTTCCATTTAAAAAAATGATATCTAGACAGAAAATAAGTGTAGCATGCAAACATGCATTGAAAATCCATCTGAGTTTGCATTGTATTACTTATGATGGATTCAAATTTGGGTTTCAAAATGCCAGGTTATGGCATGATTTTGTCGAGAAACCCTTAGTTGGATTCTCATGTTGGTTTAATTTATATTTTAAGTTTTTTTTGCAGTCTTTGGGTGATAGTAACTCATGAAATAGGTTACCAATGTGTAACAATCATATTTCAAGAATAAAGTTGTGATTTTTTTATATTATTATTATTATCTATTAGCTACGAGTATTGACACCTAATGCCTGGAATTTGACATCTTGATAGCATGGATAATTTCGAAAATGTTTCTAGTAATGTTAACATAATAACTATCATTACGTGTCTTCACTTTTGTCACCATAATAGACCTGTGATATGGACTCATCACACAACTTCATATGCTATGTCCCAACAAGTTCCAACTGGTTGAACCTACCTCATAGTGTGGTTATTAAGGACAAGTTGCTTGATATATAACTCGATAGCATAGACCACGTTGCAGTTCTAAAAAGAATCCTCAAGTGTCAAAAAAACTTCACAATATGTTCTACTATAAAGCCTTTTAGGATACCTGAAATAATATATGTATCATTGATGACTTTTAAAGTATGACAAGATCCAGAGGGAAAGGAAATCAATGGAAGAGTGATCCACCAATGAGAACCTAGAATTTAGCATCAGATGAGTTAGAGTCTAGGAAATTGAAACACTATAATTTTAATTAGTGATGAAGGACATCACATAGGTAATTATATTTTCATGTAGAATAATCTGTTAATTCAAATTTAAACTACATAATATGAAAGGCATACCATAAATTTTTCCACGTAAGTCCAAACAACCTATAAAAAGGGAAAACCTTCTTTTTCCATGGAAATAATTTACCTTTCCTTTTTCAAGACAATCTAAATCACAAAAAATATGAACTATACTGCACACATTCTTGGATAATGTGAAAGTGGAAAAGGAATACCCTACACAAGTGATGCACACATGTACATTTGAACACTAATAGATTTTTGTAGTTGAAATGCAATGCTTGTTTTCATTTAGATGTAGGGTTTTTAAAGCAGGGAGAAATAATGGCTGCCAAATTAATAAGCATTTCTTTGGGAAAAATTTAAATCTTGTATTGGGTGATGAAGATAATAGAAGGTATTGAATCTTGATTCTTGACATCTAGAGAGAACCCTACAGCCTAACACAATCCAATGGAATTGACCAAAAAAACCCAAATAGAGTCAACCCTACTATAGGAGGAAGGGCCTGCAGTAAGAACTTACCATTTTGCAAAAGCTGAGGGCGAATGCGTGCTGAGAGATAGGAAACGAATATACTTGAGGAAAATGTTGTTGTAGAGGGCGAGGCGAATGCGGGGTGAATCTTTGTTACGAAAGAGTGAGGGTGAATCGGGGCAAATGCGTTCTGCAAGAGCTCGGGGCGAATGCTAGGGGCGTGTTGCCCAGGCTTCGAGCGAATGCGAGGGTGAATGCACTGATACCTTGCAAGAGCTCAGGACGAATCTTGAGGGCGAATGCTGTTCTGCAAGAGCGGAGGGCAAATGCGCGCGTGATATCAGACGTTAATGTAGAACACATGTACATTTGAACACTAATAGATTTTTGTAGTTGAAATGCAATGCTTGTTTTCATTTAAATGTAGGGTTTTTAAAGCAGGGAGAAATAATGGCTGCCAAATTAATAAGCGTTTCTTTGGGAAAATTTAAATCTTGTATTGGGTGATGAAGATAATAGAGGGTATTGAATCTTGATTCTTGACATCTAGAGAGAACCCTACAGCCTAACACAATCCAATGGAATTGACCAAAAAAAACCAAATAGAGTCAACCCTACTATAGGAGGAAGGGCCTGCAGTAAGAACTTACCATTTTGCAAGAGCTGAGGGCGAATGCTGTTCTGCAAGAGCTGAGGGCGAATTTTGTTCTGCAAGAGCTGAGGGCGAACGCTGAGGGCGAATGCTGAGGGAAAATGTTGTTCTGCAAGAGCTGAGCGTGAATGCTGAGGGAAAATGTTGTTCTACAAGAGCAGAGGGCGAATGCGCGCGTGATATCAAACGTTAATGTAGCTATTGCGACAAATACGAAACAATAAAATCATTTTTATGTAGCGCGCATATAAGTTTCGAATTTTTATGTAGCGCGCATATAAGTTTGGTATTTTTATGTAGCGCGAAAATAAGTGTCGTTATACCGACGGCGGAAAAGGCGTCGCTATTACGACGGGTGCCTCCAAACGTCGCAATGGCGACACCTAGACATTGTGTCACAGTTGCGACATTTGGAATCGTCTAAATAGCGACGCTTTGGGCCATGGTGTCGCAATTGCGACGTCTTCCTCCAAACGTCGCAATTGCGACACATTTTTAAGTGTCGGTATTGCGACACTTTTCTATAGACGTCGGTATAGCGACGGTTTCGGGTGGGATGGAAAAAATTTGGGAAAATTTCCGACATTTGGTCAAAAGCGTCAGAACCAAGTGTCGGAATTTCCGCCAAATGTAGTAGTTATATCTCGATAATTGTTAGGTTATCTTGATCAGAATTCATATAGAGATTTTTGTTGACGCTTCCTTTCTTGAATCCATGTTGATGTAGATATCCATCAAGATGAGCATACCAAGCTCTACGAGCTTGCTTGAGACCATATAGTGCCTTCTTTAATCTACAAACATAGTCTTCCTTTTCAGAGAGAAAAAAACCTTCGGGTTATTCAACGCAAACTTCTCCTTCCAATTCACCATTTGGAAAGGATGAATTAGCATCCATTTTCTATACCTTGATTTTTATCGAGCATGCATCAGCGGGAAACATTATGATAGATTCCATTCTAGAAACAGGAGCAAATATTTATTCAAAATCAATTCCTTCAACTTGTGCATATCCTTTGTAGACTAATATTACCTTATTCATGGTAACTTGTCCATCGTCATTCAATTTGTTTCTGAAGACCCATTTACTTCCAATAACATTTTTATCCTTCAATCGTGGAACCAATTCCCAAGTATCGTTCTTCTCAATTTTGATCCAATTCTTCATTCATATCTGCTACCCATTGTTCATCTTGACTAGCTTCCTCAAAATTTATAGGCTCAAAGGTTGCTAAAAAATCAAGGTGGTATTGTTTTGATGAACGAATCTGTCGACTTCTTCCGGTTCCAATTCCTTGATTTATGTTGCCAATGATTTTATTTGACAGATGATTCTTTTGACACCATTCTTTTAAAGATTTTGGAGAGTTTTCTTGTACATCCTACTGATCATTTCTTATTTCCTCTTGCTTGACTATTGTTTCCTTATTTCATTGGTCTTGTTCTAGAACCTCTTCTTCATCCTTCATAGATTCTCCTTCAGATCCCTCAGATTTTCTTGAAGGGACAATTTCATTGTCATCCTTTGTAACACAATATTCATCAAAAGTAACATTTATGATTTCCACTATTTGTTTTCGCCTTAGATTGTAGCATCTATAAGCCTTCCTTTTGAGTGAATAACCAAGTAAAATATGTTCATCAACATGGGAATCGAACTTGCCCAAATTTTTATCTTCTCTTTTGATGAAGCATTGTTTTCCAAATATTTTGAAGGATTTGACGTTAGCCGGTCTTCCTTTCCATAATTCATATGGAGTCATGTTAAAATTGTTCCTTAGAAAACCTATGTTTATAATGAATACAACCATATTGATTGCTTGAACCCAAAATTTATCATCTAATTTTGAGTCATTTAACATTGTTCTAGCCATTTCCTATATGGTTTTTTTTCTTTCAACAACTCCATTTTACTGCGGTCTTCTCGCTATTGAGAATTGCATTTTTATTCCATTCTCATCAGAGTACTATTAAAATACCATGGAAGTGAATTCTCTGCCATTATCTAATCTCGTACATTTGATCTTCAAATCATTTTCATTTTTGACCAATTCCTTGTAGATTTTAAAACATTCAAATGCCTTAGTCTTTTTCTTTAAGAAGCTGATGACTGTCATTTTGGTGTAATCAACTATCATTAGCATAAAATATAATTCTCAATCTAAAACTTTTGTTCTCATAGGACCACATAGATCAGTATGTAATAATTCCAGTGGACGTGATGCCAAGTGTTCTTTTGTCTTGAACTCAACTTTTGTCTGCTTGTCGTGCCGACAAGATTCACATATCGTATTGGTGGGTTTTGAAATTTTAGGCATTTCTCTTACTGCTTCCTTCTTACTGATCCTGACCAAATTGCAGAAATTTAAGTGTCCCATTCATTTGTGCCATAACCAACTTTCATATTCTTTCACCAAAAATCACCCATTAGGTGTCTCATCCAAAATATTTATGTCATTTGGAGATCTGATTGCTATAGCCACAATTTTACCAAACTTTCCTTTCCTAATTTCACATTTCTTAGAGTTAAATAGCATCGTGTGTCTTTGATCACACATTTTTCCAACAATGAGCAAATTGGGATTCATATTTTCAACCAACAATGCATATTTTTCTAATGCATACTTGATTCCAAGTATGATTGTACCTACTCCAATGATGTTTGAAGACCCGTCATTTCCAAAAGACATTGTTCCATCCTTATTTTCCTTCGAGGATATGAACTTATTCCTATCTCTAGTCATATGAGTTGAGAAACCACTATAAACTTACCCAACATTTCTGTTGCTTCTAGCCTTGAGAGAAATAGCACCTTTTTCAGTCTTCTTTTTCCATATCTGTTCTTTTTGATTTTGTGATAATTCCTTTGAGGAAATTCCAAGTCTACAATCTTTAGCGAGGTGTCCAAAATTGTTACATTTGTGACATTCGACATCATCTCTCAAATGATCAAATATTTTAATATTATGTTGAGTTTTGGAATATACATTTCTGAAATATCTCCCAAAAATGTATTTACTCCAAAAATATGTGCGACATTCTATAGCTCTATATCCAAACCTTCCAAATGAATAACAATGATCATAGAAGATAGGTTGATACCTCAAAGGAAATCTTGTTCGAGGAATTTTTTTCCATGATTCTTCCTGTGAGTCCTAATCCCTTGAGTTGGCTGGAAGGTCAAGATGATTTTTAGATTTTTCATATGGACATCTTCATTTTTGGTCATAGAAGGACTTGGCTCCCTTTCAAATTTTTCTTTGTAACGAAGACCAGTATTTTCACTATTTGATCGTTAATTGTTGATGATTTCTTCCAATGCCTTGGAGCTATTGGTGTAGTGTTGAAGATTTTTTATATTTTTTAATTCCTTTTGAAGAGAAACTATTTCAGCTTCCAATTCTTCTCATTCCTTGTTTCTTTCCTTTAATTCTTCCCTAAGTGATTCTTCAACTCGTTTGTATTCTTCAACCTTTATTTTAAGATTTAGGGCATGTACCCTTTCTATCTTTAATTTGTCTTCAAGAGTGTTAATATGTTTCTTGTCGACCTTGAGTTATTTGATAACCTTGATCACTATGTTTTGAAATTCAACCTCAGTCATATATTCTTCTCCATCTCCTTCTTCGTTATATTCTTGTTGCTTATTATGCTTGGCCATAAAAAATACTCTTCTGTTGATTTCTTCTTTTTTATCATTGTCTTCATCATATGAGGACCTATCTTCTTTGTAGAAGAAAGTTTTCTTAAACCATTTCTTCTTGCCTTGCTTGTTTAACTTCCTCAAAATATTATTTCCTTTCGTAACAACCTCATTTTCTTTTAGGACACCTAGCTACAAAATTCCCAACCTCACCGCAGTCGAAACATATCAATGGAATTTAACCTTTGAATTTCCCCATACCTATTCTCATTTTTTGCGTGAAGTAGGAAAATTATTTATCTGAAAATTCTTCTTCATGTTCTTCATTTTCTTCTTCCTTAAAACTAAATTTTTTCACTTTCGGAGTATGCTTGTCCTTACTAGTTTTCTTGGATGTGGCGAATGCTGTTTCAAAGTGATATGTGTCATCCTCTTCTTCAATCCTCATTTCATATTTTGTAAGCACTCCATGAAATTAATCTTTGCTGAGATTGGCTAGATTTGAACTATATTCCAAGATGAATACCTTTGGGTTGGATCTTTCCAGAAAGGTTGTAAGGATCTTTCGGACAACAATTTTCATGTCGTCAGGTTCTCCCAAACCTTCCAATGCATTTTTTATTTCACCAACACGCTGTAAGTATGCATCAATACTTTCATCTTCCTTCATTTTGAGTTGCTCAAAATTTTCCCTGTAAATTTGAAGCTTTGCTTCTTTCACTTTTGAGTCACCTGCATATATATTCTCAAGCTTGCCCCATACTTCTTTAGCAGTTTTTCAATTTAGTACCTTAAGATAGATAGATTCAATAAGCCCACTGAAAATTATATCTTTAGCCCTTGCATCATATACCATAATTTTCTTTCCTTTTTCATATTGGGTCGTTATAAATCCTTTTTCAACAATTTCCCATACTTCGTATCCTTGCCCCAACAAATGAACCTCCATTCTACCACTCCAAATTGCATAGTTATTTTCATTGAACAAAGTAAATCTATTCTTTGTATACTCCATGATCTTTTTCCAATTTTTAGACTGTCATTGAAGGAACCAAGCTCTAAAATGAATTGTTAGAAATACTGAGAGGGGGGATGAATCAATATTTCTTATCAATTGCAACATTTTAAATCTTTTCAGAGCATCAATTAATATTCAATTATTCTTGATTCTTATCTAATAACAACAGTAAACAATAGAACACAATAGGTACACATATTTTAGGTGGAAAACCCCCTCCTGGTCAAAAACCATCAAACACTTTTCTAATAAATTATTTAATCTTCAGCCCCAAATAAAATGAAATGTACAACTTCCTAGAATTCTAGAAAAGAATTCTTCTCCAGCTCCCACTGGAAGGATGCCCCAACGCCCTGGTTTCTTCAGTAATAAACTGAATGGATGCCCTAATATCCTAGAATAACCTACCACCTTGAAGTGTTCATAGGCTCTAACACTACAAGGAGAAGACCCTCTAGCAGATGTTTTTGAGGAACCCTTTATAAAAATACCCTGGACATCCATTTGTAGTGGAGGTTACAAGAGGAGTTTGGCGGGTGGAGGTTTTTGTGAATGTTTTTCTTTCGATGCACTTATCATCCTAAACCACACCGGTGTGTTCAACTAGAGAAAGCATTGGTGTGTACAAAACATTGGCACACCGGAACACCATGTGCTCTGTACAAACCTGCCCGGTGCATCTTATTGTTGTCGCACACTGGTGCTTTACAAAGATTCTACACCGGTGCATCCTAAAACCCTACGCTAAAACTGAAACAGCTTGATGTGGTTTTAATAAACCACACCGGTGCACCTATAAAACCCATGCACTGGAACAAGGTTAAATAAAAAAAAATTACGACCAAAAATCTGTACTTTTCACTTTTCAATGCTCCAGCGCTCTCAAGTACCAAGGAAAATTTACCTTGTGTGAGGTGCCCTACCAACAGTGCTCCCATTGCACACATTGTTGTTGTCCATTTCCCACCATCTGCATTTTGAATTTTTCGAAATGGTAGGAAAAATTAGTTTTACAAATTCTACAGCCAATATGCCTCCTCGATGGCCAAATGTACAGTTATTTCCCTTTTTTTTCCATAATTAAACCTTTTAGATTATTAGTTTTTTAAATTAGCATAAAACTCCCCTTCTTTAAAAAAAAATAAAAAAATCCCGCGTGGTGCACTCGAATCATTTGGCTCGCACAAGTTTGCGGTGCTCTTGTAAATTTATAGGCTGCACCGCAACTAGTGCTAACAGTATCCGCACTAGTTCCTAGGCGATACTGAAAGGCGGACCCTGATTTTTTAAATTTAAAAAAAAATGTAGTGCGATTGGTTACCCAACCGCACCATTGACCTTGTCAAATAGCGGGAATGCGGTGCATTGACGGAAATATCCGCCCAGGGGTGGGTAATTTTGTTAGCACACCACATTCCGACAATTCGATATGGTCAATGGTGTGGCATGGTAAAAGACCGCACCATTGATTGTGTACTGATTTCAGGAGGGCAGTGCACTGACAAAACTATACGCCTCGGGGCATATAGTTTGGTCAGTGCACTGCCCTCTCAACACTGGTCCATAGTCAACTATGCGGTCTATTATACCACCGCACCGTTGACTTTAGAATAATTCCAAGATGGAAATGCAGTAGAAATTTGCAGGTGCACTTCCTCTAATGTGCTGCAAATTTTCTGGTGCACCACCTCCGGTGCACAACAAAAAATGACGCATCGTTACCGGTGCATGCCTATTTTTTGTGGCGCACCGACGGTTTTTTTTTTCAATTTTTTTTTTATATGTATATTCCTAAATACATGTCTCATTTAATAAAACAATTTATTTAATATTTCAATCATTCAGCGACATGAAATGAGAGAAGAGATGGAACAGAAGTGACAACACGTGGACCAATATAACATCATTCGCCTGTGGGAGGCACGATAGATGGAGAGAGATGCGTACCCTCACCCTATTACAACATCTACCAAGGGGATCCTAAGGCAGGTAGGTCTCCTCAATTTCTATGAGGAGGCTACATCATAAAGGGTCATGGTGTGTTTTTGCGACATCTTATCCACTGGTGGAATGCCCACCTACAAGCTTTCCGGGTTGGTCCTAACCAGTGGTACATGCGCACTGAGGAGGAAATCTATTTAATTATTGTCCTATCGAGGAGAGGGGTGGATTTTCCTTCATTCCCATAGGGTTTAGTTGTCTATGAAGCATAGAGTAAGTTGGTGTACTCCCAAAGATACATTAATGTGGATATATTGTCTCCTTTAGATTTTCAGGTCTCCAAAGGTCAGTTACGTATTGCTGCATTTCGTAGTGAGGAGGTGAGGTGCCTCTCACTTCTGTTTTCGACCATTTCACACAACATTAGTGACGTGAAACTCATTAGTTTCCTGCTTCTATATTATGTTGATTCTTTAGTACAGAAGCCATGATTTGTCAGGTGGTCTGCCATTTTTTTGTAGCAGTTCTGTACAGCCTTAGATAGATGTTGTGATCGTGCACAAGGGAGGGTCAACTTCCCTTTTGCTTCAGAGCTATTTTGTTTATTTTTTGAGAGGTTTCGAGAGACGAGGCCTAATTTTGTTCGACAGCCTCATAGACCGATTCTAGATGCATAGATGAACATGTGGGGACATATGATTCCCAAGAGGGGCGAGACTGAGTTTTCCACAAGGATATCACATGATGCACTTGATTTTCTAGCCAGTGTTGATGAGCATCCCTTTGTTATGGTCCCCTATCCTTATGCTGGTTTGGATTGTCAAGGATGTGCCAACATCCTTTTCACAGATGATGAGCCGCTAGATGATAGAGGTAATATTACTATTTTATTTAAATTTATTCTAACATGTTAATTAACTTGTTTTTATTAAACTGTTTAATGAAATTGTGTAATTATTGTTGTGTACTTATATATATTTTGCAGACATTGGGCCTTTTGATGGCAATGAAATGCTAGTGCCACCAAATGATCTAGATGTGGATCTTGATGATGATCAGGATATGGAAGATGTCAAGGATCATGAGACTGGTGTAGATAGGCATGCTCCTATTAGTGTACCGGTACCACCTTTTTCTAGGCGTAGCCTTGATAGTAGATTGAGGATGGAGTTGGTCGACCAACTTTGTGCCTTTTTTATTGAGGTAGGAGTTAGGCCCACCACTATGAGAGATATATAGGCCGATGATAGGTTGGTAGATATTTAGAGAGGCATGTTGCATAACATGTTCAGACTGATGTGGCATGTCGTAGGAACTATAACCTTAGTTAAGCGGTTGAGGAGGGCCCTTTGACATTATAGGCGTGGTCGAGACGCAGCACATCAATAGTTCGCAAGTAGCGATGCATCATATGATTATCACGATCAGGGGAGTGATCATCATTCACCTCTTATCATGCCAGATGAGCAGTCTGTAGCATCGACCAACAGTCATGATAGAGAGTAGGCTGGACCATCATCCATGTCAAGTCAGCAGCCTACAACATGCAATAATACTCATGATCATGAGAAAGTTGGACCATCGACCATGTCGAGTCATCATGATGAGAAACCGACAGTTGATCCTGATCACCATGAGGCACCAGTACTAGATCAGCAGGCATGTGATGATCAGCATGTATCTGAGCTTGTCGAGGCTGCATCATTGACTAAGCAGGCCTCGACTAGTATTGTTATTGATGACGTACCACAAGCTGATATTTGACATTTATATTAAAGTTGTATATTTTTGACATTATATATATATATATATATATATATATATATATATATATATATATATATATATATATATATATATATATATATATATATGGTCCATGCATTTTATGTTCATGTTGCAGTTATACTTAATTTACATGTTGGTGATCATCATGATGTGTATATTGTTAGGTCATGTCAGATATTTTCATTTAATGTGCAACTTGTAGATAGATGTGTGTTTGATAGTAGTTATTTGACATGAGATGTATATTTAATGTTTTTGTTGTGATGGTGTTATACAATGCTATTTGTGTTTTGTTATATGATCATGATCACAATGATGTTATCGAATTTGAATGTGTTTTTTATTTGAATATTATGTTTGTATGATGGTTATCATGATCATGATGTTTATTAATTAATTTAATATTAAATGATCAAGATATTTATTAAATATTATGTAGTGATTGTAATTGAAATTTTAATTTTAATTGTATGTAAAATTGTAAATTTGTATTTGCATTTGTAACTGTAATTGTATGTAAAATATTTATAAAATTTTAATTGTAATTGTAATATTTAATTTATTGTGAAATGATTATAATTATAATTATAATTATAATTGTATATATGAAAAATTGTAAAATTCTAATTCTAATTCTAATTGTATGTAAAATTATAAAATTGTAATTGTATGTAAAATTTTAAAATTGTAATTGTGCATGTGAAATTGTAACACTGTAATTGTAATTGTAATTCTATTCTAATTCTAGTTGCATGTAAAATATTTGTAAAATTTTAATTGTATTACTGTGAAGATTGTAATTGTAATTGTAATTGTAATTCTAATTCTAATTGTATGTAAAATATTTGTAAAATTTTAATTGTATTAATGTGAAATGATTTTATTAAAATTTTAAATCTGTAAATTTGTAAAATTTTAAATCATTGTAAAACAATAAATCTTGAATAATATGACTTTTTGTAACATAATAAAGTTTAGAAAATAATGCAAATAAATTCATGTACTTTATAACTATCATTATTGTTAGAAATTAATGGAGATTAGGTGATATTTTGTTACGTAGTTGTGATTTTGCATTTTATTAGACATTGAGTTCCTATTAATTAAGAATCTGTTTCACCTAATGTATCTGTTTAATTAATGGTGCTTAATGAGAAACTCCAAGAGAGTGCATTTGCTTGTGGGAGCTCCTGGTGATCTGCACCTGTGAGCTCCTGTGTTGTTTGCCAAACTTCATGTCTTCTATAAATTTTGACATGGTATCAGAGCTTCTCTTTCAATGTAATAAGCTCTCGTGCCATAGATTTTCTCACATCTCTCGCAACTGGATGTAAGCCCTGAATCGTATCCAGCTGAAGCAGCAGGCCCATAAGAGTCATTAAATTTCCCTCTAGCTTTAGAATCTCCGCTCGTCTCTTCGATGAACTTGGGACTTGACAATTGTTGTCTAAGATCCTCGACCCATCCTTTAATTTTCATAATCTCGCGGAGTTTTTCCATAGGTTGAAACTTTCGTAACTGATATCCACGATAAAGGGCCTAAATTTTCACGGTGGCTTGGTCCTGACAGATCCCTATTTTTTTCGTCACCTTTTTTTTACCTTTACCTTGCAAATTGGTTTGATGTTCATTCTTTTTGGTTTCTCTACCAAAATTTGAGGCACTGGCATTGGATTGTTGTTCATCCTTATTTGTTTCTCTAAGAACTTTTGAAGCATTGGCATTTGCATTTCTTTCAGCCTTTATAGCGACCTTATCCTTGCTTTCTTCGACTTCATGAGGAGGACTAGGAGACCTGGAAGAGCTTGTCCCATTGTCATTTGCATTTCCTTTAGCCTTTACAACAACCTTATCCTTGCTTTCTCCCTCTTTGTGAGGAGGACTAGGAGATCTACAAGAGCTCGTCCCATTCGTTTTCTTCCTAGGCAGAGGATCGACCCTCAGACACACAGGAGGAAATTTGGAAGCCCGAGGTGCAGAAGCCTTCTTCACGTGATCATTATCATCTGAAACCTTCGAAAGATGACAGAAGATCAATTACAGGTTACACCTTCAACATTGGTTCCGGGGTTATCTCTTGGTGTAGCAAGAAGCAGCATACTGTTGCTTTATCCTCAGCAGAAGCAGAATATCAAGCCATGTGTGCAGCGACATTTGAGGCAGTTTGGTTGCGTTGACTTCTCCAAGATGCAGGGGAAGAACAGACAGAAGCTACGATCATCAAATGCGACAATCAGAGTTCCATAAAACTGGCTTACAATCTCGTGTTTCATAAAAACATTAAGCACATCAACACTCAATTTCATTTTGTTAGGGAGAAAGTGCAGTCCAAAGAGATTTCTGTAGAGTATTGTAATTCTTGTGATAACATGGCTGATATATTCACTAAGCCACTAGGAAGACTGAAGTTTGATTTGTTTAGGGGTACATTAGGTGTGTTTAAAAATCCCTTTCTCCATTAAAGGGGAGTGTTACAAAATAATGGAGATTAGGTGATATTTTGTTACGTAGTTGTGATTTTGCATTTTATTAGACATTCAGTTCCTATTAATTAGGAATCTGTTTCACCTAATTTATCTATTTAATTAATGGTGCTTAATGACAAACTCGAAGCGAGTGCGTTTGCTTGTGGGAGCTCCTGGTGATCTGCACCTATGAGCTCCTGTGTTGTTTGCCAAACTTCATGTCTTCTGCAATTGTTGACAATTATTTTATTATGATCTTACATACAATAAAAAATAACTTTATATAGTACTCCATTGTATTTTAGATCAACATCATTGCAAATTATCAACTGAAATATTGATTTTAACATTAACACAATGCATTTCAGATGCGGATGCTTGAAGGGTCGAATGGGACGTGGATCCCTACGCTGCTCCCAAAGGAGCTCGCATGCGAAGCCCATATGGCTCCCTGTACCTGCATTTATGAATGCAATTACTCGCCAGCTCGCGCAGCAGTTAATTACCTTGATCAGCTCACTCTGCATTTGATTATGGCGGTGCTCTTAGTTATGGAGCACATTTGGGACAGTTCAAATGGTAATGTTGGCTGGAGTGGTTTTCCGTCTCCTCTGCGCGGGGATTGTTCTCCAGGTGCTACAGATGCCAGTGTGAGGACGAATTTTGGGCATCGATGCTCTTTACGCGCCTGCTTCGAGCCTCTTCCCAGGTTTCACTTTTCCCACAGTCCCCTCTGTAGCGTCAATCCTCTTAATGGTGTCTGAACTGATCAGCGAGGAGGTCTCAATTGTCCTCTTCAAGCTAAATTTGCTAACTTCAGCGGAGCCCCATTCTTTTCCTCTCCCCTTACTTTCCCTGTCTGCCCTATCTACCCTGGTCCTCTTCGCCTGGTCCCTGTCACCATGCCTCATCTCCTTGAGAGAATACAGTGCCGACGAGGTCTAAGTCGAGGTCTTATCAAACACCACCGCCCTACTCTCAGTCATGGCTCGTGCTCCTCCTCCGCGGATGAGGAACACATTAAAACTCAAGCTTCGCGAGGAGACAGAGGAAGAGGACGTGGCTGGATCTAAGAATCTGCTGATGCTATTCCCGCTTCCCCTCCCTTAGCTCCTATTCCTCCAGCCTCTCACAACCTTGCTCATCCCTCCATTCGGAAAACATCCCAGCGAGCTGAACTCAGGTTCGACTGCACCTCGAACAGTTCCATTCTCACTTCTTGTATTACTGTGACTCTCCGTGAAGAGATCCCTAATCTTGCTTCACCCCGTTCTGTCACTCCCCTTTCCCCTCCGGTATCAGGCTTCCCCTGCGAAGTGGTGGCACCAGCTACTTCCACCCCCTTCCATAGAATGACCAAATCAAGGAGGTGGAGCACGCTAGCATGGAGGACGCTCTCAATGTAGGGAAGGTTGCCAGCAGCAATGATTTTGGTTGTAGGATTATCGAGGAACCTCCTTCTTCGACTCATGAATAGCCTCTGCAAAGCACTCCAGGTTTTTCTGCTCAATTATTGTAGGAATTTTATGCTATCTCGCCTCACAGCTCAGCTAAAAAGGCAGCTTTTGAATTTCGGTACTTATTTCTTTGTTTGTTTGGCATGTATGAACTCAAGACCGGTTTCCCTCTCAAGGGCAGTCTAGAATTTGTGGTTAAAAGGACTGGTTTCCCATTCAGGGCAGTCCAGACTCTCTGTGAATAGCTTGTTCATCAAGCCCAGTGATCAGGCTCACACAGCTGACACTGTGGCAGTTTTGTACCAGTAAATTTTATATATAATAGAATTAGTCATACTTAGAAAAAAAAAAAAAAACATTAACACAATGCAAAATACCAATTATTTCAAAATACATATTATAATGTGTTTTAAAAAAAGAGTTATCTTATAAGTTATAAGGTATTTAATTCCTCTTCTTTATAAAAACCCATCTTAAAAAGTATAGATATTGACTAAATAACACATGTACCATATCACTCTCAGTTCTTATGATCACCCTCATTATCTTCTAGCTCGCATGGCATGATAACACTATTGTTCTCAAAAATATGTTTTGATCTAGGGTCATGTATCAATAAGAACCACCAATCCCTATCCAACACATCTGCGTAAAAAACACCTGGTTGCAGTGTTTGGGGAAAACATAGGGCTCCTTAAATTCATCTCACTCTTTCTAGAGTTGATACATATCAGCCTACTATCACGATATTATTTTACATTATTCTGATCAAAGGTGTCCCACCACTTGCACCTAAAAATGACATATTAGAAAGAAGAGAAATCCGCTTCAATGATATCTTGTATCTTTCCGACATAACCTGATGTTCCTCGTACTAGGTTTTGATCATGGTGGCTAGATTGACTAGATTGATCCAACATGAATTCCACTCCAAAGTGTTGTGTGATGTGTCCATCATTGGCATTTTCTAAGCGAAAATGGTGTCCATATGCCTACATAGATGGGAACAAATGCACTTATAAAAAAATTAAAAAAATCATAGTGTCAAGTGTCTTATAATAACACAATAGTTAAAATATGAAATATAAAGGTAATTACATTTGAATAGTTCATTATTAAGTTTCAAATGTAGATATAAATTAAATACATTATTACCAAGTTGTTGGACCCAATCCCTATGTTTAGCGCATCCTCTTCAACACGCGGGTAATGATCAGTTGCATTGTATTTCTCTCTCACTTTGTCAGCAACCCAACTTTTGGGGCATATTTTTGGCATATTTTATTTTAAATGATCGGGATAAGGCACAATTATACCATTCAACTGTCTGAATTACTTCCTGCCACTATCCCATTTCATCCTGTTTTTTTCATACAATGCGACCCACGGCTGTGTCGCTTCGAAATTGTAAAGAACGAATTTCTTGATTGCTTCAATTTCTGCATTCGCTGATGAAATCAAACCAACATTATATAGTACATAGAGATCAAAATATACATCATATCAAAGTTCAACATGAATATTTTCTTTTGTAAAAATTTGAAAAATTATAAGTCGCTTGGTCTTTATCAAGTGCTTTTTTCCATTCATTTGGAGCAACTCCCCTTCTCTTTTGTCTTCATCCCTTTCATCGTCCCAAATCATGACACTTGTTCTATTGTTAATTTTTCCTGATGAACTCACTGGCATAATAGAAAGACTCATACAATATGTACCCCTTTGCAATAGACCCCTCGGGTTTTTCCCTTTTTCGAACAAAACATTTCAATTTCTTCATGTACCTCTCTAAGAAGAACATCCAATGACAAGAAACCACCCCAACTATTTCAACCTCTTCTACTAGGTGGATAAGAAGATGAACTTGCAATTCCATGAAACTCGTCGGCGGTTCCTTCTTAAACATATAAAAAATCTCAACTATATCTTGACACCACTGTGGAATGCTAGCCACATGAATCTCCTTTGACGTGATCCAACATACAAATGAAGATAATTTAGATATGGCACGTCCTTGGTCTTGAGGGAATTCATGTTTCACACACGCACGCATGAACAAAGGTTCTTGACACTACAAATTTATAAACACATGCAATAATATACAAAATTAGTTATGTTTTATGGTCCTTGCATGGGATAAAATTTATTAATATAACAAATAATAAAATCATGCTTTTCACATTATACGTACTCTTATAAGATTCAAATGGTCATGCGATTTCAACCCCGACAAACGGTCATCCACGATGAAGCAACACCGTAGTGAAGACCCATATGAAGATGGCACCCTCACACCCATTATAACTTCCTTTGCCAAAGAAATATCATATTTTTTTTAAATCCATGGGACATCACCTTCTTTGAAATACCATGAATCATAGGTACCAACGCTTGCCTCTAATCCTGTACTTTCTAATAATCTTGGCCAATGTTTTCTTTTAGTTTTTTAAGTAATAATATCTTTCCTAACAGCCAATGTGTCACTTTGTTTCGATGATATGTGCCTCCATAAAAAAGATGAAACATTTTTAAATATATGCATGGGATCTAATAAGTGGGTAATATTAAGATGCTCCCAATATGCGATGTTATAAAAGATAGATTTCCTTTTCATCCCAATGGGAAATTTCTCAACATAGGTGTCGAATAATTCTAGATCATCGAACATAGGCTCCCTAGTCGAATCGAACATTTCTATGAACTCCTTCTCCTTGTCTCTCTCTCATATGCTCTAAGCCATTCAGATGGTGTCATTATTGGAGGGCTTTGGGTTCTCTCATTTACCATTCAAAGTGGATGTTGCTCTTCTTTAAGGGTGTTCTTTTGGGAGGAATACCCTGGAGCAATCATACAATGGCGTTTGTAAGTCGTTGGACCAGCTAGCTTTCAGAGAAGGTCCACAACATTCATATCCAAAATACCCTTTTGTTACAAGACTTGCGAGATTATTGTATACAATTTATATGCATGTCACATTAAAGAATATCATGAAGATCAGAACAATTACAATGAATTAAATAACTAATATGCGAAAGAATATTTATATGTATATAAAAAAATCAATAAACATGTAATTTACCAGATAAAACTCCTAAGCAGTGAAATACTTTCGAACAGAAGTATTCAGACAATCAGAATTCCAAACCTCTGGTGATTCAAACCCTATAGCATAGAATTTCAAACGATATCATGATTAAATTTTATTTTTATTTTTTTGACATTTTCTGCAGTATTTTTTAAACAGTAAGTAAAAAAATTCAATTTTTTGTTCATTTTTAGAAACAAAAAAAAACAACCATTTTTACCTTAAACCCTTCATTCATTTTGTTTCTTCCCTTTCTTCTTCCGGTTTCTGTGCTTTCAGAATTATGGCTTTTCATTTTATATTTATAGGGTTTGTATTAATATATATATATAGGCCTATGAAATCCAACCCATGGGACGACTTGCATAGTCGGATCCCAATCCATGTCGCCCCTTACGTGAATTTAAAAAAAATAGAATTTTTTTTATCGGTGCGCCATGTGTAACCTAGCGCACCACGCACGTACTGTTTGATAAAAAATTTAAAAGCAATTTTTTTCAATCCGTGTGCCATATCTAAAATAGGGCACCGGTGCACTATTTCATTATAGCGCACCGCTCACATACTATTTGGAAAAAAAAAAAATTTATTTTGTGTTAATCAATGCACCATTTAACATATAACACACCGGGTCTCCTAATTGACTGAGATCACCGTATGGTGGTCCCTTGTTTGCATGGGGCGTTTATAAGGATAGGCCGCACCACCCCATCCATGATACCATATGCTACAAAAACTAAAACTAGATGATTTTTATTATTTTGTCTCTACTAATCGGTACGGTGGTTAACATGTAATGCATCGGTGCTCCTTGTTGACATAGAGCACTATACGGTGTTTTATACTATATGGGTGGTACGTTTATAAGACCACCACGCACCGACGTCGGTGTGTACACCATGAAAAGCGTACCAGTTTCTTGATATAACTTTTTTACTTGAAAAGTTGACAATTTCTCTATAAACTATATTAATGAATGATATAGTACAGGTTTCATATTGATAAAGAAATGGATGGCCAAAGATCAAGTAACAAAATATTGATAACACATCAAGAAAAGCAAGAAAGGAAAGTTCTTTGTAAATTCTTTACAAAAATATTATTTTTGAACTATATGTAAGTTTAACTAATATGTATTATTTACTTTGTATCATGCAGAGCCACAAAATGATGAAGCTCGATAAGATTATTTCTGATATAGGACCAAAAGAGCATAAAATCTTGATGGAAAAATTGCAAAAGAATGAATCAAGTGCATGAAAAAATACTATCGATCCATTATGAGTTTTTTTTTTTAATTTTCATTAATAATATACTTTAAATTATTAGATAACATGTTTCAAACAATCTATTAATTCACATATGTTTAATGTTCTACAGGGACCAACAACTCAGAAAATGAATGTTGTTCTAAGAAAATAAAAAAATATAGAACATGCAAATGAAAATGAATTGCTCCTTAGCTCATCTGAAGTGGTGCTGGAGGTTAACGAAAGGGGGGAATTTTTTTACAAAAGTTTGAGGGATCTAGTGGAATGAATGTATAGAGTTTATTTCTACTTACAATACAAAAATCAATCCAATGATTCCAAGAACCAAATTTTATCTCAACTACAGGAAGAGTTTCTAGGGAATTGGTCAATGAGGCATGTTAGATTTTTAATAGAAAAAACGTACCAAAAAAAAAGGAATGAAAAAGTAATATTCCTTTAAATTTTTTTCTGGAATTATTTTTAAATATCACTTATAAATATCACTTTTGTTATATTTACTTTTCATATATCAATATAAGATTTAAATAGTTTATTGTCATGTTACATTTTCAGGAAGTTTATGAAAATCTCAAAATATGAACGAGCTGATATCAGACATATTCTAGTCAGAATGTCCAAAAAGGTGTACAAGGAGATGGTGAAAGAAATGGACAAAATTGCATCACACGAGGAGCCATCTCCACAACAACGTGCTTCAAATGTAATATGTAATCATTGAATTTTTCGATCATTAGGTACAATAAATAAACAATTTACCATTAAATATTAATTTTCAAGTATTTTGTTACAGAAAATAAAAGAAAATGGAACCCATTCAGCACATAAAACAGGACGAAAAGGAAGAAAAGGGTTGATATCTAAGTTTGTGAGTAATTGTTACTTCCTTAAAACAATTTAACTAGATTTAATTTTTTTATTTTTTAAGTTGTTTTACAGAAATGATCATTGAATGTCTTCAAAAAGGTGCTAACATACAAAGAAGAACCATCAGACAAATTGCTTTAAATTGGGTTAAATATGGGTTGTGAGTATATGTTGCCATATCTGAAATTAACTGTGGAATTTTTAGGCATCTATCGATCTTGTTTTACTTAGCTCTGTCTATAATTAATAGAAAAAAAAATCTTTTATATTAAATATATGATTTGTTATGGGGTATAAAACTTGCAGGAAACAAAGTATGGAACTATGCCAACAAATGAAATCTTGAAAGATAGCATACTACATGGTTTTAAAATAATGTGTATAGTTCATGAGTCAATTTTTGCTATGGTATATCATTTCTTTTCAATGTATATTGATGTATATTATTTAATATTGCAATTTTCATTATTCTCACCAATGTATATACACTCATTACAGTTTATTTTTATGTTTGTATATGGAAGGTGAAGAAGAAGAAAACAATCAACACTGTGAACAAAACATTCCTGAAAATAACCCAAGATGGCAGACTAAACTGGCTTGATAATGTGATTCAAAAGCGAAGAATGATGATCATTATGTTTGGATATCAAAGCGAGGTGGCGTAATTTTAAAATATTTATTTTTTGAAATCGGACATTTGTTTAATGTAATGGACATAGTGTCCCAATTGAAAGACAAAGGGATGCCAATAATTGTCCCATTTTTTATGACAAAGGGTGTCTTATTCACACACACACACACACACACACACACACATATTTATATGTTTTAATTTATTCTATTACGTTCTCCATTGTCACTAGGAAATGTAACACCACTGATTAAATTTATGGATGATTAAATATTATAATGAAGAGATGTGAAAAATGATGATATGATATAACAAATTAATCCAAACATCACATTAAAATACACTAAAAAAAAAATTAATTGATATGAATACTATTATAAGATATGTGTCATCTTTTGATGAATAATTAATTTTAAAAAATCACAATATTTATGATATGATATAAAAAATTAATTGGAACATCACATTCAAATTCATTAATAAAAATTTAATTAATTTGAATATTGTTATAAGATATGTCAATTTTTTATAAATAATGAAATAAAAAAATCACAATAAATGCACTCTCACAAGTCGATGTTTCTAAAAAATACAAAATGAATAGCAGTGCATGGTAGTTACTGTACACTGGTGTGTTTGTATGATACATTGCACAAGTGCATTTATATGACCTATGGGAACCGCACAAATACCAATACCAATTATAAATCTTGGTGCATTTGTGCGACACTGCACACCAATGCATTTATGTGAGACTATGCACTGGTGCGTTGATGTGACCTATGGGCACTGCACAAATCCCAATATGAATTAGAACAAATTATGCATTTGTTTGATACTATGCACCAATGCACTTTTATAAGACTACATATTGGTGCATTGATACGACATATGGGCACCGCACAAATCCCAATACCAATTAGAATGGCCCCGTGCATTGTATCACCTACAGTGCGCTCAGTGTGGTTGTATACCTTTACGACCCAGTGCATTAGGGGAAGTTTGAGGTCTAAAATGGATCCCCTAAGAAAATTATTATATAATAGTGGAAATAATAAAATAAGATTTGATGACATCATCAAAGTTTAGAGGGAAAAAAAAAAAAAACTTTTTCAACTCGTATTTTCAACTTATCTCCCAAAGGTTTTACTCAAATAGCAGGAGTACTTGTTAGATGAAAAATTTAATTCCTCGGCCAAGGAGTATCCATGTTGCATACTTTTGATGGACCCATCTAAACAAAAAATGAGAAATACATGAAAAACGTGATTGCAATCACGTTTTTTCATGTATTTCTCATTTTTCACATAGCAGGGTCTATGGAAAGTATGAAATATGGATACTCCTTAGATGAGGAATTAAATTTTGTATCCAACGATTACTCCTACTCGAAATTTGAGTAAAACATTTGGGAGATAAGTTGAAAATACCAGTTGAAAAATTTGTTTTATTATTCTATTATTTTTTAATATTTTTACCCTTTTAATTAAAAAAATGGTGAATCATACCTCATGGTTGACATCATTATCCTAAATCCGATTGGTTCGTATAAAGTTTATTTTGGTTGTACATTTTTCTTCAGATACCCATTTTAGACCTCAAAATTCCCCTAATTCATGCACCTTAGATCGTCTATATGACACGCACCGGTGCGTTGACACCTTAGTAGCGCACTGATGAAAAAAAACATCCGTAATAACCTCTGACTGCCTAGGTTTTTTAGTTGTGTTAAAATTTCGTTAAAATCTCTGCCAAAGCCTCTGTTACCAAACACGGATGTTGTAGCAAATGTTTTTTTGATAATTTTGGCCACTATTATAACACTAAAAACCTCTTTTATAACCTCCGTTGGAGGGTATTTTCCTTGTAGTGTAACTTATAGGTGACATCATGCACCAAAATATCACCTCCCATCCACCCTATAATGATAAAAAATAAGACAAGAGTGTGGACTTGCGTACCAGGGACAATGATCCAAAATACAACATCATTCACAATTATTTTCTTGAACTAGTCCAATCACCCAATCACACTATGACCTGCAACCTAACCATAACATTACCAAAAAATGACACTTATACCTCACAAAAAATCCTCTCCAACTCTAGGAAGATTGAATCTTTTACAGTAATGAATCTTTTACAATTTTAAAATGATGATTTTTACAATACTAACTTTTGACATGACCTCATACTTGACTTGACACTGCTTCTTTGAACACTAGCAGTTGCTAAGGTATTGTTGTGCTTGCTTCTAGTAATGGTACTTTGGCATTGCATTTTCCATCTAGTATGTGTCCGAGTTGTCCTATTGTGTCCTCCTTCCTGCACATTCAAGACCCAAACCAATATACAAAAAAAATACTTAGAGTGTCTTGCAAACCATATGTCACATAAATATTCAAAATTCAAATGTTAATACATTCAACATTTATGAACAAAACCCAATCGAACATACGTACAAAATACTTACAATGTCCTACAAAAACACATGTCAGATATAATATTCAAATTAAAATTCAAACACTAATCATACATGCCTTTTTGTAGCAGACTTACCCTTGACTGTTGATGTGTTGTCCTTACTGCAGTGATCCTTCAATGCATATTTTTTCTTGCTTTCTAGAAGCTCTCCATTAAATCTGTTGTAACTGAGTAATTTCATATCTCCAAGGTCTTAAATTTTGTACTTTAGTATCCATATAAGTCCTATTTCTAACACCATAGGTCTGATCAACATTGGATTCTTCAAGAAATAGTTATGCCCAATCTCCTACGATGACCTAATTATAGATTGGTTCAGTAAAGCGAGCTTGTACGAATTTCCACGTGTTATTGTTTCAACCTTTGGTCTTGAAAATGATACAAACCAAACTAAATCCCATCCTCTTTTTTCCAATTACAAATTTGAATCCAATTCTCAGAGAGAAATCTATGATGCTTTTACCAAGGTCACATGTTTTACATGAAATTCAGGAGCCTGCAAAAACTCTAAGTTCCTTAGATAATATCTCTAAAAATATAGCGAACCAATATCTGAAATTTGGGCACGGGCTTCATCAAGCTTTCACCCAAATGGGTTTTTGGGTTCAAAATATGAAGCTTCTCATAAAAATGTTATAGAGAAAATACCACAGTGACCTATTATATGTTAGTGAAATCCTTACATGAGGAGGATATGAGGGCCAAAATTTATATAAATTCTTAGATTGAGAGGGTATTCAACAAGTGAATGTTGGATGGATTTTATGATCTTAAAAAATTATTAATTATTGACAATTCAATGACCACAATCAATGATTAGTGTCACAACACAACCCTATGGGGTTTTCACTCACTAACTGGGGTTAGTAAGTTCAAACATGAATATCTCTCAACCCGTGAAGAATTATGTGGAATGCCATATATCAACGGAAACATCTTGAAAAGTAGAAACCATCCAAAATATCCTTGACTCAAAATAAAGTAAGTTGTGAAGTGAAAACTCCTATCCAAGATCGGAGTAGCCCCCGGTGCTGCTTGGGTTGACATCAATGAAAACCATTGATCAAAAAACGATTCTTAGGATCAATTGGTACCTTTTGTTAGGTCAATTTTAGATCTCTCTCATTATTCTCTCTCTCTCTCTCTCTCATTGGAGCACTTTGGCATTATATCAAGAAAGGAAAAGAAGACAAGAGTAAGAAAGGAGAAAGCAAGGAAGAGCATGATCAAGTAGCCACAACATGATTACTTGAAGGTATCAAATTACATGTGTGATTTCATTTCTATATTTGGCATGAATTTTATCGAATTTGGTTCTTTGTTTTCATGGCATTGGTTTTTTGAGGTGTGACAATGATTTCATCCTAGCCTTGCCATTTTCGAATAGCCATGGTGTGAATGGGTTCCCATGTTCTGGTTGGCCAAATTTTTGGATGGATTTGACGCTGAGTGACGTGGATCTGTGAAAGGAATAACACATGGCTTAGTGATCTATGAACCAGGTTGTGGATTGCGGTAAATCCAATGGCCTAGTGACCCATGAACTGAACTGTGGGTTGCAGTAAAGCCATGTATTTTGTGGCTCTGTGGTCCTAATAATCCTCAGTCAGTTAATGGCATGATATATGGTAAAGAATAGAGGTGGTTTCCCTTCATTAGGCCTAGCAATCCTTACTGGTGAATGGTGAGATATGTGGTAAAGCGTATAGGGTGGAGTCTCAGTTTAGGGCCTAGTGATCCAATGTGGATTGCAGTAAATTGTGAGAGAATAGGAGATAGAAAAATTCCTTACAGTGTAGGTGGATACATTCGATGGAATTCATGCTTCTTTTATGGCATAGTGATCTGAAATGGATTGTGGTAAAGGTTGAATTTTTTTATTAGGGTGAGGTGGTTTAGCCTCGAGATGCCTTGGTTGGTTCTTTTGGTTTGAGTCCCACGTTCATGCTTGGAATATGGAATGGGGGTGATTAGCTAAAGAGATATTGGACTCAACTAATCTATGGTAGGGTGGAACGTGGTAGTCCCATCCCGGGTTGGATGTTGCATTCATTAATAAGAGTTTATTTCCTTGAAATATTATGTGTAAATATATTGGCTTATATGTGGATTCTATGGCTAATGTATCCTTGATATTTTTGTTGTTATTATGCTAGTTATAATAATTTATTATGACAATGATGATTTATGGATCTCATCGTGTTTTGATTTGTAAATGAATGAAAAATGTATCTATGACATAATAGATGATAATGCAGCTAATGATATAAAGGAACAATGCTTCTTAGAGATTCTGAGATAAGTATGATACCCCTATGATCATATATATTGTGTAAACCTGTAGATTACATATTTGTGACATGTTTGAAGAAATTCCTATCATGGCTAGTAGGGGTCCAATCTAGACCTTGTCAATGTTTTAGCAAGTGTATCATTGTTCTGCTGCTAAAATTTATTTCTGAACCTCTCATTGAGTTCTCGAAAGTGACCTAGGATCTATGCCTAAAAAGGTGGCTCAAATTCCAAGGACACTAGCACAGGTCTGAGGAAAAATTCCCTGGATGCATGCATACCCATGCTGTGATAGCATACAGAGCCTCTATGACACACCCTTTCCCATATCAAGGGAGAGTGTGTGGAATTAATTGTCTAAAAACCTAGCTGGTCCTAGGGGTTCATTACCTAAGTGATTAGGATGGCTCTTAGGAGTTTTTTTTCTTATGTCAAAGGTTTTTTTGATCTGTTTTCTTCGATTTTGCTTCGTTAATGTCACCTAGGAGGTTGAATCATTTCATAGTAACTCTTCATCACATGTTTGCCCTGGTTGGCCCATGACTTGGGTAGATGTGGGATGAGGGTGTTACAAATAGGCCATGTTTTGTCTTGATGAGGCAACATTGGATTAGGAAGATGTAATATGGGAGGAATACCCTCATCTTTTTTACTAATGTATATACATGTATATATATGTTGCACAAATGACAATTCATAAAATAAAGAGAGGTGGGAGGGGAGGGAGGAGAGGGAGAAAACGTAATACCTGTGACAGTGTATGATGTAAATGTATGCAAAACATTGATATTACACTGGTGAGATGGAGTAATTTTTGCAGGCCTACATTCCTATGTATATGTGAAGGTATATTTTTAGGCCAACATGGTTAGGGCTATATGGAGATTTTGGTTAAGTTCGCGAAGGGAGATGATTGTAAATATGTTGTAAATATTGTACATATTCTTATATTAATAAAATAATGGTTGGCTATGGAGCCGACAGAATTGAAAATAATATGGGGAAATGTGAAACAACATGGCAACATGAACCAAGTGTTTTTCTTAGTGTTGCGAACAAGGAACCTAGGGGCCCACCTAACTTCAGGGAGGTGCCACGTGGAAGAGATTGACCATGCATTATAAAAGGGTATAGAAAGGATCATTATTCATCATCACCCATTATGATCATCGATATTTTATTCTCCTTACTCATCATCATTTTTTCATTACATCGCCACCTTGAGGATTCATCATCCATTTTTTGGTTATGAACCAATCAATGAACTCGATATGGGGTTATAGATCTAGTTGTGGTTTTTATGGTTCTCGTGACTAATTTGTGAGCCCCAGAAGCAGGCTCTTGAATTGACTAGGAACCAAGTTGGTTATAACTTGAAACGATGCATGGAAGCCTTGGAAGTAGCATGGGATCCTAGAGTCGTGTGTTAAAAAGTTCCTATATCGCTATAAGGAATCCTAGAAGGTGAGAATAGTAGAGGATTTGATCATTCCCATAGAAATGTGTGCCACCTGGGTGCAAGTTTTGTGGAATTAGAGCATAGTTTTTGGAGTAAGCTCTTATATCTCCATAAGAAATCCTAGAAGGTGGGCACTGTAGAGGGTCTGACAAGGCGCAAAGAAGGGTGTGCCACTTGGGTGTAGATTTGGGGAAACACAGTGATGTGGTTGGAGTTGTGACCATTGGGTTGGTTCCATGTCCATGGATGTATTATTATTTTTGAGTTCTCATTGTTGCCTCTGGAGTTGCATCCTTAGCTCAGGTGTGACCCATGGTTGATATTTATGAATCGACTGTTCTATGGCTTGGTGGAACATGCAAAGTGTGCAACTAGTTTCTCTTTTTATATAGATATTTCCTCATGTTTATTATTGTATTAGTTTATATATTTATGATGTTCATATTTTGTGTTGTAATTTTTTTTAGTGTGAGAAGTAATACGTATATTGAAGATGATTACTATAGTCCTTGTAGCCCCAAAGGAAAATGGACTAATAAGAAGAATATATTCAAAAAGGGAGTTGTTAGTACCTCACTACCTCTGATCACACCAAATATACAGTCACCGAAGAACTACTACATAATTACTTTATTATACTTAAACTAAAATTTTCTATGGAAACTACATTGATTTATTGTAATAAACTTGTTTTGAAGTTGAATGTAGTGAGTTGTAATAGGGAAAATACTTTCCATTGTTGATGTACACTTAAAATTTTAAAATTTCCTTGTAAGATAATGGAAAACCTATCATAGTTAAGTTCTCAAATCAACAATAGGGATAGTCATCATTGGTTATTATTTGTGATTCAAAGCGGACTCATCATCTGTATTCAAGGAAATCATACCACACAGAATTAAATGTTGGTCCATAAGGGGTTACTATTTCACTCATGTGAGATTTTGGGTCTTGGGTCATTAACATATTTACTTACATTTAGAGAAGATAAGCTCTTGATCAAACTAAGCACTTTTAGCACACTTTAAACTATTTATTTTATATATTTGGTGGAATAGCTTTTTAATAATCAATGAATTTATAACATCAAAAGATTTTATTTCCATCATTTTTTAGGTGGTTTGTGATGAACATGAGCTTATAGTTATGATGAGTATGCTAGAAAGTTAGCTAAATGATTGACTAGTTGTATTTATTAATTTTTTGGGCTAAATTTTTGTTTCCATATTATATGCAATGTTGGAACATTTTGGTACCATTTTGTAGCTCGCTAATGATGGGAAAATTGTAAAAATAAAATAAAAATTAGAATAATTATGGGGAATGTCAATTCTTACTAGCACAACGAGTTGAGGATGGACCTTATTAGAAACGAGACCCGGGATCAAACCTCACAGGGGTGGTTGTGCCCTGTGATAGAGGGAGGAGACATGTAAGAAAATGTATTCATCTTAGGGATGATGTGGCCCATGAAAAGTGTGATCCGTGGGTGATTTTGACGAGCTATATGCCCCTAGGTCACGACTTCTCAAGCCACAATTCAAACCCGTAGGATCACAGAAAACTTAACAAAAAAATAAAAAAACATAATTATGGGGAATAACTTTAACATGGATTTAGGGTCATATTTGGTTGTTATTTACCCATATTTTTTTTATTAACCATTATATATTGACCATGTTAAAATTTTCATGTCATTTTTATGCTTACACCCCCATATATATGTGTGTATGTGTGTGTGTAAAAATAAAATATGCTAGCAATAAGCACATAATGCCATTATAATTCTATGATTCCAAGATAAGCATAGAGTTGATGTTGGAACAGGGTCTTCTACAAAGCTGCGAAATTGGTCCATTTGGTATATTTCTTGTTATATTTACTCTGGCACAGAAGTTTTGGGGTGGGTGAAAGCCCTTAAAGCATTGTGAAGGGGTCAAGGGTAGACCAAGAGTCCGCAAACCATAGTTTTTGGACCATTGGATGCTTAGGCTAAAATATTATAAGTAGTTAAATCTTTTTGAGTTTTATGACAAGCTAAGAATGATAAGAGATTGCTGCTAAGTGCGAATCGATAGGTCTGGTTACGGTTATTGGGTAACGACTCCTGCTAATGTGTGCACAGAGGGCCTCTATCCTGCTCTGTGCGGACCCTGCTGTTGTGTGCGCATATTGGGTTTTTGGGGTTTTGTAAGTAGATATGAAGGATTAATGAATGTGGAAGTATTGTTGCCTATCTGAATCCACTGGAATTACTGTGATATGAATCTGTGACATATTGATTACTTAATATATGTTGTTGTGTTATTGGTTTAATTTTTTACTATACTTGTGTACTTATTTATGCTACAATCTATATTTCTTCTACTTGCTTCATACAAGAATATATGGAATAGCTACGTATTATTGTATGAATTGATGATATGTTGATTTATGTGAGTAATATTGTTGTTGTGCATGTGGATGCGAAGGGAATCTAGGTTCTGTGATACCATATTGGGTCACCATAAGTGTGAACGCAGCTCTGCTTGACTTACCTACCCTCTCCTAGGGTGCAGAAACCTAGTTCCAACACCCACCCATACTACTTCAGGTGAGACTTTGGCCTACGCAAGTAGGTCACTGCCGAAAGGGCCAGTAGTATAGGGGTTTTTTGGAAAACCTTGAACATTCGAACCTGGGTCAGGACCCCTTGAGCCAAAAATTGGTTCTGTTGCTGGGACCTGGAGCATTTTGAAAGAGGGATCGGTAATGCCAAGGCTGTACTCGAAACCAGAGAGAAAGGAAATTGATGAATGATTTGAACAACAAGTTCAGGAATTTTCCATAAAAGAAAACCACAGTAAGAGGTTGACCACCGAAGAGTGGAAGAATAATTACATTTTCACAGAGATCTATGAGATCTTCTTTGTAACGATTGCGATCGAGCTCTAGGAGTGGCTCACAAGATAGAGAGAGTTCCTGAAGTGTTGGAAGGACGAGAGAATCACAGAGTGGACCCTAGAACTAATCCAACAGCTAGAAAATATTGATAACACCATCACTCGCATAGTGGACCATTGGGTAGATAGCGTGCTAGGGGGATTTGTGACAGAACTTTCCATTGATCAGTTTGTCTCCTACTTTGAAGCACAACGAATATTCTTCACGGGGTTTCGAGGTAAGTTTATGAAGACGTTGCCATTGCTGATCAAGATATTATTATGCGAAAAGAGTATTCTGTGTAGCCATATCGAGTGAATGACCTCTGATCTAGATGGGAGCACAACACAGAGTGGCAAGTACTATAGGGCCAACCTAGAAGGAGATCGATTGGTCTACAATCTAGTAATGGAAGCAACTTCGCAGAGCCCTCTAGCCACACCACTTTCAAATCAGCCTAGAGGTAAGAATTCATCGACTCCTCCACCACTGGAAGACGACATGGCTACACACATGAAATTTCCGACCTTTAAGGGTGTGGGGGATGAAGACATGGATGAGTTCTGGTTTGTCGCAGGATTGATATGGACTGCAAAAAACGTGGCTAGTGATGTGGTGAAAAGGGCACAACTGTCCCTTGACTTCGAAGGAAGACCTTTGGACTGGTACATGGGATACATTGGCCAAAACGCAAATGCAACCATTGAAGAGATTAAGAACACCCTGAAACAACAGTTCAAGAAACCTAAGTCCTACTCCGAAATCGTGATTGATCTAAAGGAATTCAAGCAAGGACCTTTTGAATCTGTCTGGGAAGCTAATCAACGACTAAAGAAAGTGATCAGAGGAGGGGGATTCCAATATGATGATAGAAAACACACAGAATGGTTTATTGCTATGTTGCTACCTCACCTGAGTGTACCTATGGGGCACAAAAATTTTGAATCGCAGGAGAAGGCCTTGGAAGGTGCCATGAAGTTATAAGCTGCACCTTGAGATGAGACTTAGCTGGGCATCCAACAGATCCAGGGACAGCTAGAAGCGATGCATGTAGAGATCCAGAACCTGTGAAAGGAACGAGGTTCAGAAGCTAGCCCCGAAAGATGGTGCATACAATGCCGGGTGAATGGCCACACCAAGGATAACTATCCTTTATTAGTAGATTTTGTGCAGGCCAGGGGACCTAGCCCATTGCTCCCTAGGGAAGCTGCGAGACCTTATGGGCCAGTGCTATGGTGTGATGATTGTTGTGTCGCAAGGTTGCACGATACTAACCACTGTCCCCACCTTGCTGCATACGTTCCAGAGTTAAAGAAGCAATGGTGTAGATTCTGCAGATCGGTGGGACATGATGAACATAACTATCAGACATATGATTTTATGATTGATCGAGGAAACATATATAGAGTACAATCAGACCCTGCGTCATCAAGGACCCCCATAGGTATAGGTGGCTCCCCATCAAGGGGCAGGGGAGGAGGACACGGTGGAAGTGCAGGACAGGGACGAGGTCAGCTAATTTTCTATAACTGTGGAGAAGCAGAACACTTTGCACGCGACTGCGTGAACCCCACTAGGCAATCCTGTCGATATTCCAGACAGCTAGACCATGCAATTGAATATTTCCCGGTCTTGATATTGAAAAATGCAGGAAAAGTAGTCGACACCTACGCAAAATGTGCATAGGGTTAAGGCTGTGCTGCGAAACAAAGATCCAAGTGTGAATATGGTGACATGCAGCAGGATGGCCACCAGGGGGCCTCGGGAGGAGGCTGCGATGGAATATTTGATCCATTAGGCCGCTATCAAAAAAGAAGGCCTAGACCTAAAAAGGGGGACAGATACATTTATCACAGCTCGCAAGGACTTTGCTGAGACAGAGGCAATTACTACTCAGCGACCTGCGAACCTCAAGGCAGATGAGGAGGTTGAGCCTTTTTTGCAGGCATGTATGAAACTGCTATGCAACCCAAAGGCTATGGAGAACCTTTAGGAATTAATAGATAGTTGTGTAGCACGACCCAGTATAACCCGGAAAGTCAAGGATGTGCACAAGGTATACAGGTATAAGAAACACACTGGAAGAGAAATGTGGTTGTTCGCATAGATTGGTGACTACGAAATGAGCCAGGTTATTTTGGACCTAGGGTCAGATGTGAACATGTTACCTAAGCAGACTTGGCAATGAATGGGAGAACCTAAGTTGGAATGGTCCACTATTCAGCTGCGCATGGAAAATCAACAAAAAATCATCCTGCTAGGAAGGTTGTCTAAAATTATGGTGGATATCGTAGGAGTAAAGGACTAAGCTGATTTTGAAGTAATAGAAATTGTAGAAGATGTAGACCCCTACCCTGTGCTCTTGGGATTGGACTGGGCCATAGATATGGGCTGTATCATCAACCTCAAAAAGAGAATCATGGTGTTTGAGAACAACGACACAAGGGTGATAGTACCATTATATCCTGTGAAAGGTGAATGATATACAAAGTCGGTACGCGATGAAGAGGAGGTGGATCACATTTACAAGTTGAATCTGCGGGACAAATATTGGATGAACCCCACGGCGGAAGGCGTACTCTGCTGGTAAAAGGATAGTGAATGCTTCTCTGACTCTAACAGGGAGATGGAGAATGGGAAAAACCGGTTGCATGATGTCTCAGCGCTGTAATGTCTTCAAGTCACTAGGGAATTTCGCTGCATTTCCTCGGAGGTAAGAGAACTACCCTACTTTAATGGTTCTAGTAGTATTTGGGAATTTTTGCGAACATTCGAAGCCGAGTTTCCCACAGAACAGAGGATATGGTCCCTTAATCTAGTGATGTGTGCAATGCCTGCAAGATGGTGGGAGATGCACAAAGGGGTGTTCCAGGACTAGGAGGACTTTCAACACATGATGATCCTCTGATTTGAGCCTCCAGTAATGGTGCAGGTTGAGATGTTCCTTGGCTCAGGGGACTCGCGTAACCACTTGATGGCCTAGATCAAGGCATGGGGTGACCGGGCTATGGAAGAATGGGTTCACTTGTTCATTCACGTGTTAGGTCCAATCCAGACTGCGTGGTACTTGGATGTAGAGCTACATCATTGCACCCGCCACTGGGAAAATCTGAGGGATGAATTCATAGGAACATTTGGACTCATGGGGGGGGAAAAGTGCTTGACGGAGCTCTGCAGGGTACAGATACATTTGTGTTCAAAGAACCTAGTGCCACTGAAGCATTTGGGGTGCCGACATGGGAATCACAGATGCAGGATATTGTCAACTGCCACAACTTGGCAAGGGAAGAAAGTGAAGAAAACCCGCAGTCTGTCTCTATCCCAGAGTTGGAAGCAGAGCGCCTCATTGTAGGACCCTCGCTGCAAGAGGTGGATGTCAATAAGCCCCTCAGGTTGCAAGATGTCAATATTGGGACAGATGAACATCTTAATTTGGCTAAGATTGGTGACTAGTGGGATGAAAATATAGTAAGCAAATTGGCCGAGTTACTCACTGAGTACCAGGACTTATTTCCAACAAAATTTTCAGAACTAAATGGGATCACACGGGACTTAGGAGTCATGCATATCACTCTCAAAACGGATGCTCGGCCCGCAAAACAGCGACCCTATAGGTTGAACCCCAAGTATAAGAACAAATTCAAGGAATAGCTTGATAAAATGATCGTTGCGGGTGTCATCGAACCTGTCGAACAAGCCGAATAGGTTAGCTCGATGGTGGTTCAGGAGAAAAAGGCTAAAGGGTACATTCATATATGCGTGGACCTACGCAAGCTGAACGATGCCTGTGTTCATGACCCATTCCCTACACCATTATCATACGAAATTTTGGATAGCGTGGGGGGACAGGAAGCATACTCCTTTATGGACAGATTCTCTAGGTACCATCAGATTAGAATCACTCCTGAAGACAGTAGAAAAAATATGTTTGCCACAGAATGGGGTTCTTTTCAATATACTGTCATGCCGTTTGGTCTCAAGAATTCCCCTACTATTTTTTCACGGGTAGTGGTTTCGGTGTTCAAATAATTCATCCACAAATTCCTGTAAGTATACTTCGATGATTGGACCGTCTTTAGCCTGGTGAAGGTGCACGTATCTAACTTGCGCATGATGTTGAATGCCTGCCAAAAGCACCAGATTTCCTTAAATATCAAGAAGTGTATATTTTGTGTACCCTTTGGTATCCTGCCCGGCTATATAGTTTATCAACAAGGGCTGATGGTGGAACCTGTCAAAATTGTAATAATCATCAACCTGCCAATACCAACAATGGAGAAACAGCTGCGTTCGATCCTTGGGCACATAGGCTACTACCGAAAATTCATTCAAGGGTACGCACTAATCACGGCCCCTATGAAAAAATTGCTCAAAAAGGATGTTTCATTCCTTTGGGATGATGAGTGTCAAAAGAGCTTTGAGTTACTTATAGAAAATATGGTCTCAGCATCTATTCTCATCTTTCCTAATTGGAAAAAGGTCTTTCATGTCCACGTCGATGCATCAGGAATTTCTCTCAGAGCTATCCTTACGCAACTAGGAGAAGGAGACATTGATCATCTAGTTGCCATTACAAGTCGGAAACTCTCGGGCGCTGAACGTAATTACTCCACTACAGAGCAGGAAGGGTTGGCTATGGTGTACGCTTTGCAGAAATATCGGCATTACTTATTAGGAGAACACTTCAAAATTTTTACAGACCATTTAGCCTTGAAGTACCCAGTAAGTAAGCCCATTTTTGGGGGGAAAATCTATCGATGGTTACTTTTATTTCAAGAGTACAGCTTTGAAATCATCGGTAAGCCGCGAAAGCTGAATGCTGGGCCAGATCACCTCTCGCGAATAGAGAGTGGCGAAGAGCCAACCAACCTAGAAGACAGATTACCTAATGCACATTTGTTTGCTATTAAGGTAGTATATGCCCACTTCGTTGATATCATTCAGTTCTTGACTACCGAGATGACTCCCCCAGAGTATTCAGTGTAATAGAAGAAAGCGCTAATCGCTCGAGAAGTAGATTTTACTATCATTGGAGGTTAGTTATATAACACGGGAGCGGATGAAGTATTATGGAGATATGTTCTGGAACATGAAAGGCACGCTATATTGGTAGAAGCTCATGATGCAGTAGAAAAAGGTCACTATGCAAGGAAAGCAACAACATAGAAGGTTTTGAGGGCTAGGTTATGGTGGTCTACCCTGCATCGTGTGCCCATGATCATTTTAAAACCTGTAATATGTGCCAACGAATAGGGAGGCCATCTCGCAGGGATGAATTCCCCTTCATCCGCAAATGGCTCTACAAGAATTCGACAAGTGGGTCGTCGATTTCATAGGACCTATCAACCCACCAGGAAAGAATATGGCAGCACGCTACATTATTACAGCCACTGATTACGTAACTAGGTGGGCCAAAGTACAAGCAGTAAAGGATTGTACTGGAGATACCGCTATGAATTTTATTTTTGAACAGACCTTGACCAGATTAGGGTGTCCAAGGATCCTCATGAGCGATAGGGGTATGCACTTCGTTAACAACACAATGCAGGCTTTGACCACGGAGTTCTGAATCCATCATGAAAAAAGCACACCATATCACCCACAGGGAAATGGTGTGGTTGAATCCTTTAACAAAACCTTGAAGCAAGCATTGAAAAAGGTCTGCAATGCGAATCGTAACGTTTGGGACGTACACGTCCCGTTAGTTCTTTGGGCTTATCGAACTACCTGCAAAAAGCTAACTGGGAAAAATCCTTTTAGGATGGTCTATAGAAAGGAGGCCATTATGTCAATGAAGTACATTATTCCTAGTCTATGTATCGCTGCAGTTATGAACATGGCAAACCCTGACATCATGGAGGAGTGCTTAGCACAACTTATGGCTTTGGAGGAAGATTGGTTCCTGGCTAATTTCCATCAACAAGTGTAGAAGGCCTGCGATAAAGCCTGGCATGATTGAAATATTTGCCAAAAGACCTTCACGCAGGATGACTTGGTCCTCTTATACGATAGCCCATTTACAAAACATCTAGGGAAGTTCCGGCAGCACTCGCTTGGCCCCTATACTATTAAGGAAATCACGAATGGTGGAGTTGTTCAGCTGGCTACCCTACGCGGTGATGTACTGCTAGGATATGTCAATGGTAGTCAGATCAAACCATATCGGATCAAATGACTACAGGGTCGGAGTAGCTGTGAAGATGCAGATGATGAACCTACAAACGTAGTGACTTGGGATGAGTCACAAGATTGTGTTGGGGCACTGATGGAACAGGGTCTTTTACAAAGCTGCAAAACTATTCCATTCGATATATTTTTATTATATTTAGTCTAGCGCAGAGGTTTTGGGGTGGGTCAAAGCCCCTAAAGCATTGTAAAGGGGTCAAGGATAGACCAAGAGTCCGCAAACCACGGTTTTTGGACCATTAGATGCATAGGCTAAAATAGTATAAGTATTTGAATCTTTTTGAGTTGTAGGAGAAGCTAAGAATGATAAGAGATTGTTGCTAAGTGCGAATCGATAGATCTGGTCAGGGTTGTTGGGTAAGGACTCCTGCTGCTATGTGTGTGGAGGGCCTCTGTCCTGCTATGTGCGGACCCTGCTCCTGTGTGTGCAGGTTGGGTTTTTGGGGTTTTGTAAGTAGATCTGAACGATTAATGAATGCGGAAGTATTTTTTCCTATCTGAATCCATTGGAATTACTGTGATATGAATCTGTGACATCTTGATTACTTAAGATATGCTACTGTGTTATTGGTTTAAGTTGTGAATATACTTGTGTACTTATTTATGCTGCGATCTGGATTTGTTCTTCTTGCTTCATACAAGAATATCTGGAATAACTGCGCATTGTTGTATGAATTCACAATCTGTTGATTTCTATGAGTAATATTGTTGTTGCGCACGTGGATGCAAAGGGAATCTAGGTTCCATGATACCAGATCAGGTCACCATAAGGGTAAACGCAGCTCTTCTTAACTTACCTACCCTCTCCCGAGGTGCGGAAACTTGGTTCCAGCACCCACCCATACTACTTTGGGTGAGACTTTGGCTTGCACAAGCAGGTCACTGCCGAAAGGGCCAACAGTATAGGGGTTTGTTGGCAAACCTTGAACATCCGAACCTGGGTCAAGACCCCTTGAGCCAACAGTTGATGATAATGGGTCTTTGGACTTGTTCGAAGAACCCTATATGGATATTTAGTCACATCATGCAATATTCCTTTGTGAACAATTAAACATAAATCCTAAACGTTGAAGCATAATTCTTATAAAACAAGACTCAGGAGGCATGTCCACAACCATTAGACATTGGTATGCTATATAAAACACTAACTTATTAGGATAGATAAATCAAATTCAAAGGCTTTCTAATTGTAGATAAAATAATAAAGCTGAATTTTCTTTTTTGTATAGATGAAATAACATATTTGTCGTTTTATTTTGAGCTTGAGACCTTTTATGTAGTTTCCTTACTCTTATTACACTAATGGTAGATCTATGTTTTTATAAAATGGATCTATTTATTTGTTTTATTAAGAAATGGATCTATTTCATCGTTTTCTATGTAATCTAAAATGTGTGGTTACCAATGCTATGATGTGTTCTATACATTTATACATTAATATGAATGCCCTTGGATTTGAGTATTTTAAGTGTGAGAGTGTTAAGTTGTCAATGGGAGAGCCATGTCCTTCCTATTTATTGGCATATTATGTTTTTCCCAAAATGTATGACCCATATATTCTTATTGCTTGAAATGTTAGAATTCTCCCAAGCTCTTACTTAAAAATTGGTTGAAACTTGTATTATTATGTAAGGTTAGCCTTGAGTCCAAATCACTTTTTGAAATGTTAGAATTCTCCCAAACTCTTATCTAAAAATTGATTGAAACTTGTATTATTATTTAACGTTAGCCTTGAGCCCAAATCACCTTTTCAAAATTTGTGATAGTTAAAGGGTTTGCTCCGGACTAGCAATGGACTGAAGGTTACCTCCATAACAGGACTGTACGTTTATAGTAGTTTTTCGCTACGACCAGCTTCAGGTATAAACATGGCTGGTCCGGCCAACCTCAGGTGTAGATTCAGCTACTGCAGCCAACTTCAAATTTTCAATGCATGATTCATATGTCAAATCTTCCAATTTTTCAATAATAGAACATAACATCGGTACAACCTCAATTCAAAGGGGGTTTTTAACTTAGAACTAGTTAATCATGGCCTCACAAACCTTTTCCATTGAAGTCCATAAAGTTTAATCATATTATAAATATCTATATCGCATTGAAGTCCATATAGTTTCATCATATTATAAATCTCATGAGTCCAATATTGTCATCTTTAAATAATAAAACATAACATCAGTACAAACCCAATTCAAGATAGTGTTTTCAACTTAACGGAGTCATTAATCACGGTCTCACAGAACTTGTCCAATAATACGCCCTCAATCCAAACTAGTTTTCAACCAACCAAAGTCATTAACCATGGCCTCACAAACCTTGTCCAAGTGTTTTCAACTGGAGAGAGTCATTAATGCAATGGTTTAAAAAATTTACAAAATAATTCAAAATTTTCTGTAAAAATTTGGGAAACTCAAAGAGAAATCTTTGAAAATCTGGATTATTGCTGTTAAAATTCAAGATTTTGAATACTCTAAAGATTTTTTAATAGTATTAAATCCACTTACACCATAAAAAAAAAATTCAAATAATCCAACTACCTAATTATTTGAAATTACCAAATTCTACTAAAAAAAAATCTGTCATCCAAATTATTCTATTTAGTTGGTAGACAACCCCGTCATTAATCATGGTCTCACAAACCATGTCCAATAAGCCCATGCAATATCACCATGATACGAATCTCTGTATCATCTTGCACGACTGACATTTCCAAGTTCCCTTCATGTTTGACCGTTTACAGGTAATGTTTGCAAGTGTATACTTACAATTGTGGTCTAAATAGTGGATTTTTTATTTTCAAAAGCTTTTGACGCTACTATATTCGGTGCATGTAAATACTTATATTTGTTATTCGTTTTCCCTTTTAATCTAGAATTTTCTAATACAATTTTTAGTTATTAATATAAAAATTTTAGTTATTAATAATTTTCGAAACGTGTTTTTAAAAATATTAGTTATTAATATAAAAATTTTAATTATTAAAATTTTTTAAAATGTGTTATTAAATATATAAATAAACTTGTCTTAAAAACAAATTAAAGTAATATTTATATTATTGAGACTTCACTATTGAAATTTCACTAAATTAGTACAAATTAAAAAATTATATAGAAAATATACGAGAAGAAGGCAATACAAAATCCAAAAACTTTAAACCGGGACTTTATCTTTTTTAATGAATAAATAGTTGAGATTGAAGAGAATTAACATTCATTGCAAATTAAATCTCATACTGACCAAGTCACGTACTATCCCTAAGTTCGAAAACTCCCATCAACGCTTTATATGAAAACCCTATTTTGTCATTAGAAGACCAAATCGGTTGCACTCCGTGTTATTGTTAACGAACTTGTCTAGGCCTTTACTATACCATTACTATATGAAAAGAAAATTGTGAGTTTCTGAATATTTACATTTGCATTTCAACTTTTTAGTTTAGGTTATGCATTTTTATGATGATAGTTAATGTTTACTGAAATCAAATTTTGGTCTATACTTACATCCTAAATTTTGGTCTATACTTACATCATAATTATTATTAGATTTTATTTTTCATTTTTATTATTAATAATAATTTCTTTTAAAATGATTAAATTTATATTTATATTTATATTTTATTAGATTATAAATTAATTTATTTATATAATTCGATCTAAGTCATCTTTTAATTTTAAATATAAATTTTATATGAATTGGTTGAAGGTAAAATTTAAACTCAATAAAGAGAAAAAGAATTCTCATACCAACATCCTTACCATGTATAATTCTCATAATATTATTTGTTCAATATTTTTTTCCATTTAACATTAAGATTTAAACATTGAAATTAATTTTAATTGAAGTTCAATTTTTTTTACATAGAAATAAATAATTTATTTTAACCAAATTTTGTGTGTAAATATAATATTTGTGTAAAAGTCACAATTTATTATGGATTAGGAATTTGGTGAAAATCATTTTAATAAATCTGATTATAATAGTGTTTAATTTTTTTTATTATGGAAATAAATTAGGTATCATCAAAAATCTTTTGGGAACTCAAAATGTTGAATTTTCACATTTGAATCTTGAATTTCAAAAATTTCCAAATTTTCTCAAAATCATTTTAAAATTTCTATTATTTTTTAAATTAATTTCAAAAGTTTCTATTAATTTTCTTAAAATCATTCCAAAATTTCTGTTATTTTCTGACGAACTCTATTGGTGTTAGACCAATACCCTCCCCTGTTTGATGGCTTTATAACTAATTATTTTCACAAATGAATTTATAATTTCTGAGTTATCATTATTGTCAAAAAGATTTGAAGTGTTGGGTTCTCTGTATCGGTCCCCTATGATATAAAGGTGATATGAGAATATATTTATATATGTATATCTCCAAAAGTTTCTAATATGCCTTTTTTTTCCATATCGTGCTAGATAGTGTGAGGGTTATGAGGTAGCATCATTCGAAAACGTGCAGCCAGAGCTCCTATAAGGTTCGAAATGCCACGTTCATACGAGGTCGTCGTGGAAGAAAATAAGATATAATATATTTTTGCAATGTAAGAACTTGAATTTATATTTAAATATTTGATTAATCTAAATGTAAGAGTTAATGTAAATGTACGTTAGTTTTTATTAGAATGCAGAAAAAAACTTTCTCTTTTTATTGATTTTCAAAATGATATTACATCATAGATTAGATTACAGAGGACTCAGATAGATCTCTTTCCAGAGATTGACTGCAGTGGCATTTACCAGAGTTTAGCTAGTCAATAAATGAGTGAGCAATACTGGAGGCTATATGGACAGTTAGGGATATGAGCCAGCTAGAATACAGACTGATTAATTCAGTTTTTGAGTCTCACAGAAAAATGCATCATCAGTGGCTGGTATTAACTAAAATAAAACACCAAATAATCCTAAAAAATCCTATGATCGTCCGCCGAATTTACACAAAAGCTTGGGATGATCATATCTATCCAAATCTCAGATTTCTCGGCATAAAAATCTTGGAGAATTTTGATGAAGCCAGTACAAGTGGTTCACATG